>MJUU01005886.1:38597-68741 GCA_002080025.1 Modiolus philippinarum | reverse complement strand
TAAACCTTGAGAGCTTTATCGCAACACATATTTTGTTTTACGCTGTATAACAAACGTGATGATTTTAACATCCCAATTTTTAACTTTCCCTTTCTGAGCAGCAATATACCTACCTCTCCAGTCTATGGAGTGTACATTTCACAGTTGATTCGTTACTGTCGGGCATGCAGTTTATACAGTGACTTTTTAATTAGAGCAAAAACACTGTCCCAAAAGCTGCTTAGTCAGGGATTTGTTCAGCCTTTTTTACTTTCATCCCTTCAGAAATTCTATGGCCGTCACCATGACATCATTGACATATATATATATGACGTGTCGGTGTCCCAAATGAAAACGGACATTTTCAGCTATATTTCACGTCTTCACGGATTAGACATAACCGGATTTGACTCAACCCTGGATTGACTCACTGATAGTGTGACGGGTGCCGCTAGCGAAGCAGAACATGCTTACCCTTCCGAAGCACCTGATGTCACTCCCGGTTTTCATTGGAGTTCACACTATGAGTGCCTTAGTTCTTAATGTTATCTTTTTATTTCCGTGCATTGTAGCTGTCTCATGTCCTTGTTTTGTCTTCTGTTACCGTTTTTGCCATTTGTTTTGACTTCGATTTTTGTAGTCATCGCTTCCCTTGTTCCTTCGGTATTCTACTGCCGTTGTTACAGTATCCTTACTGTCGCTGTCGCTGATGATACGTCCATGTCGTATACCTCTGATTCTACTGAAGTCATTCAAAATGTATTAAACAATGACATGATTAGAATCAATACTTGGGCTAGTGATTGGTTGGTCAAATTTGATTCTAATAAAACAAAATTGTTATTCATATCCAATACCGTAACTAGTGATGACGTCCATATACTATTCCAAGATGTTGTTGTAAATCCTTGTATTGAAATAAACACCTTGGAATTACTATTAACAGTGATTGCAAATGGACAAGTCATATTGAGAATATATGTGTTAGCGTATCCAAAAAATTGTCAATTTTACGCAAATTGAAATATGTATTAGATCGTGGTTCCTTAAGTAAGATATTTATTACCTTTATAAGACCCGTTATGGAATATAGTTGAGAGCTGTGGAACGGCTGCGGTGTTGAGTTGGCTGACAAGCTTGAAAAACTACAACTGGAGGCTGCTAGAATAGTCACAGGTTTACCCTCGTACGCAAGTCGTCAATCTTTATACTTTGAAACTGGCTGGGAAAAGCTTATTGATCGCAGGAATCGTAGCTGTTTAGCTTTATTATATCGTATTAAAAATGGTTTAACACCCTCGTACTTAAAAGAACTACTTCCCCCTTTAGTGTCTGATATCTCAAATTACCCTCTTAGGAACAGTGAAAACTTCGTACTTCCTCATTATCGACTAACACAGACAAATGTATCTTTTTTCCGTCTACTATACGAAATTGGAACTCTTTGGATTTTGAAACCAGAAATATTTCTTCTTTAGCTGGATTTAAGCGAAATTTAAAAAGTAGTAACGTTGATAGTAAGCCATGTTTTTCTCATGGTGAAAGGAAGCTTAATATAATTCATACTAAACTTCGACATAATAACAGCTGTCTAAATTATGATCTTTATAGATTTAACCTTAAAAATGACGCAGGTTGTGATTGTGGCTTTCCTTGCGAAAATAGTTATCATTTCTTCATGGAGTGTTCCTTATATATTCAAATACGACAAAATTTATTTATGATTCTCGAAATTTATGGTGATATTAACTTAAACACAATTCTGTTTGGTAATATGGAACTTACAGTTGACCAAAACAAAGACATATTCAAAGCAGTACAGGTTTATATAAAAATAGTAAAAGGTTTGGTTGAATTCTGCAGGTTTCCAGTTCTTTTTGTTGATATATATATATATTTTTTTTCTATATCTCACTAATGTTTTGCAATATTCTACAATATATTCAATTTTGTTACTTCTTACATAGCATTTTGTATTTAATGTAAATGATTTTTATTTAATTGAATGATTGCTGTTATATATAATTTATTGTAAATTGTAGGGAGCGGGCTGTAAATAATGTTGTAAAAACTTGTGCCCAATCCCAATTGCTAATGTTTTGAGCAAGTAAAATATGTTTAATTCAATTCCTTACCATTGACAATCCACAGTTTTAAATTATATCGACATGATTTACCAAAAAGGAGTGAAACTTAATAAAACAAACAGTGATTCAAACTACTGCCTTTTTTCTGGATCTAAAGATCATCAATGAAAAACTGCATTTTTTTACGTGATAGTTGCTATCGATGTGATGTTTGACACGAATTCGTTAAATTGGTTTTGGTATCTAATGACTTGAAGCTTGCCTCTCACTAAAAATGCTGATTTCTACTGAAATATACGTTGACTCTACTGAACCCTTCAGAAAGTTTGAATTTGATATTTCGTCGATCAGTAGTGGGACAGTGTTTAATGAACCAAATACACTCCTTGAATTAGCCGGTAGTCAAGCGATGAGCACTCTTTGACAAATCTTTCTTAATTACGTTTTGTCCAAATCTTTTCTTTTCCAAGGTAGTGGTCTGGTCGTAGAGTTAGAAGTCTACCTATATTGGATTTTAATAAAAACAACGGCAGTAGAATACCGAGGGAACAAAAGAAGTGATGATTACAAAAAGCCCGAAGACATGGCAAAAACGGCAACAGAGAAAAATAACGACAAAACAAGGACGTAAGACAGTCACAATGCATGGAAATAAAAAAAAGACAACATTATGAACTAAGGCACTCATAGTGTGCACTCCCATGAAAACCGGAGTGACAACAGGTGCTCCGGAAGGGTAAGCATGTCCTGCTCCACTAGTGGCACCCGTCACACTATCAGTGAGTCAATGCAGGGTCGAGTCAAAACCGGGAATGGGAAATCCGTGAAGACGTGAAATCTAGCTGAAAATGTCCGTTTTCATTTGGGACACAGACACGTCATATCTGTCAATGATGTCATGGTTAAGGCCATAGAATTTCTGAAGGGAAGAAAGTAACAAAGACTGAACAAATGTTTTGTTTAGCATATGGGATATCTGTTTCCCAGATGACAACACATCTTTCCCTTTAAAAGCTTAGTTGTTGTTTCCCATACCGAATTTGACCTTACCATCGGATTCGACATGTTAAAAACGGCGGATGTCTTATAAGAAGCAGTGGATGCTTAATCTACCGGTTCAACTGATCTCATCCATAGTTTTAGTGGGTCCGTGTTGTTCATCTTTGTATGTGTGTGTGTCTTCATTTTTCTTTTCTGTGCCGTACTCATGTTATGTCTATGTTTCTTTGTTTTTCCGATGTTGCTATTGTCCTTGGATTATTCGTTTTAGATTGACGATTCGATTCTCACTTATTTTAGTATACTATAATGAAACGGGATAAAGACATATACCAGTTCAACCCTACTGCCATCATTTGCTAGTGTTGGTTCCAAATTTGGCGATCCCGAGTTCCTATCGTTATTTACGTTGGTCACTTTATCTTTTTTATATTTGTTTTTCTAGTGCAGTTTACTTGTAAATTGTGGCTTGTGATTGTAATATTCAGTTATTGTAGGTGTCTGTTTTATATAATTGATAATGGTATGGACTCTATATTTCATTTAGAAAGAGGTGCTATTAGCAAAGTCAAAAGAGTTTTATCATGTTGTTTTACGTGTATCACTGTCTCCAATTTGCAAGTCTGTGATTTCAAACAATGGACGCAACTTCCGATGAAGTGATTATTATTATTATTATTATAAAATCAGTAATATTTTAACATTGTTTTTTATTCTAAGAGTTGCATCCATTGTTTTTACAGCAATGATGACTTATTCATTAAGCAAATTGGAAACAGTGTACGGTATGTACATTTAAAATAGCTGACAAAAATCACATGGAAAGACGCAAATATTGTACTTAATTGGCACAAGTCCGCGTTGTCCTTGTCTCAAAAAAAAATCCTATTCATGTTATAAATACTTCATGTAGTTGCATATCAAATCTGTTATTTTCATGTTTTGTTTACACAACATTCAACTTTTTTTTAATAAAATGACATTGAATAATTGTTTATTAAGGTGAGAGGTACGTAAATAAGCGCCTCTACCATGAACGTTATAAATTTGCTTTAGAATGAACGTAAAATAATTTTATTTTCACTTTAAATTATCGTCGTTTCAAACTATATCCTACAATTTTTCTGAAAGATCGCTGAATTGATGTTCATCTTTCAAATCACGCCTATGTTCAACTATTTATACTGGCGAAATTAAGTCGGTGACCCTATATAAAATTTACACCATTAAAATGGGAATTTCATTGTTTAAAACATATCCTTTTTTGCAGAAAAATTGTAGGACACGTTTTCACGAACGTGCAATTTAAAGACGTTTCATATATTATTTTCTGTACGTTTGACATGGATTCTATATGAAAACAACATAACTGATAGATTTTTCAATCGGTCATATTTCAAAGATAAAAATAGCTAAACCGATTTCATTGCACCTTGGAATTCAGCTTCATTTGATGCACTTGCATGTAAAATTTCTTCGAAATCCGGAAACTTTGCTATTTACGTACCTATTACCTTAATCTAACTTGTGTTTTCTCGTGTTGTCATGACCAAATGTAGGTACTATGACGCCTTGCTAACAAATATATCAGTTCAAAGGTACTGGTGACCTTGATTTGCTACTGCAAAGGGATATAGAATCAAGTCCAAAAGGATGACAGGGAACACCTTCAATGACCGAAAAACACAAAGAAAGAAAGGATTTAATTTAAAAATCATATCGGGAGAAATTCTTACGATGAATCATTTGTTTTAAGGTATCATTATGTGTTATGGTCTCATGTTCATTTACTCCATATCCTTTCGTAAAATATCATACCACCATTGATTTTTCCCTATTTGTCTTAAGTTTGTTAAATTGGTCATTTTCTGAGAACCATAACACATTTACTGTCGTTTCAAATAAAGCGAAACTTCTTACCTAATTAATTAGATATGTTATGAGCCCTCACAAAAATTTTGAGGACAACTTTCATTAAATATAAGAAAATGCCGTCCACCGGAAGTATACTACTGTCAAAATCAACTGTCACTTTCACTGCCAACCCTTGAAATGATCATGTCATTGTTTTTACCCCCAAAAATTTATTTCAACTGATATGAATAAAATAAAGATTTTTTGTTGTACCTAAGATGTTCAGCTTTCAAACAGTATGCAGGTTAATTGGATACAGAACTATTTCAATCATCCCATAGAAATATCCATACTCCATTGATAAGTACTATTTTGACAACCTTTGGCGGAAGAATTTCCCTTTGGTGGTATGATACCTCGACAATGCAGTGACTTCCTTGATAAAGCTCAGTTGCTTACAAATAGGCTACTTAAGCAAAAGTGTGTTACCAAAATTTAAAGTCATCACTACAGAAGTTTAACGGTCGACCTCACACAATCTGATGAATTGCTATGGAATATCTGTTTCCCAGATGACAACAGATCTCATCCTTTACAACTAAAGTTTGTTTTTCCTCTACCGGATTTGACTTTACTACTCGGGTTGACATGTTCAACACGATGGTTGTCTTATAAGAAGCAGGCGATGCTTACTCTACCGGTACAACTGATCTCACCCATGTTTTTATTGGGTTCGTGTTGTTCATCTGTATTTGTGTCTTCATTTTTCTTGTCCCGTACTAATGTGTTGTCCTTGTTTCTTAGTGTTTCCGATGTTGTCATTGTCCATGAATTATTCGTTCTTTTGACTGACGGTTCATTTCTCACTTATTTTACACTTAAGTGCAAGGAACAGGACGTACTATATTATTTTAGTCTAGTATTTGTTTCAACTACTAGGACAGAAAATAAACATGACAAAGGATTCCACCCAATTTTTTTTCTAGGCACTATCTAGGGAAAGCTACAATGTACTATAAGATATGAGCATAGCTTATCGTTGAAGGCCTCGCGATGAGTAAAAATGAAGACCAATTCAATTGTTTGGTTTTACACAATTATTTTTAGAGACTTTACGTGAACTTACTCCATATCTTTTCATTTTATGCTCATTTTAACTCCCTAAGGTGTGTCAGTTTCCTGTTGTTCTGCATCTCCATTACAGGGGCGCTAAACTATATCAATACGCCATTTTGACAGAGTACGAAAATAGTACTGTTAAAAATAGTGCCTTTTAATTTGTAGTGACTCCAGCTAATTGATACATGTTATAATCAACAAGAGCATAGAATATTACTAGGTGAATGACGGAGAGCAAAGAACAGTTGAAAAACATGTTTAAGTTGCGTAACAAGTTAGAACGGATCGAATGAAATATGCAAAAAAATAAAAATAAAAAAATGAAAATTCTCTGTTTCGACTTTATACAAAATTAACCGGAACGTTTGAATTGAATTTTATTTTCTTATTTGATATACAACATATGGTTTAAATGTATTTTTTCTATTGTGTTGGTGGTCTGTTAACGGAATAACAAGTTCCTGCACCTGGGAGAATTTATTTCTTTTTTATGTGAGTTTTTTAAATCACGGAATTTAACATACGAATCAATGGGAGGCCGTAATAGTGGTGTGCCTCCTACAACAGGATGAAAATGCAGCAAATTAAATCTGAAATATATATGTTAGAAGAGATAAACAAAATTAAGCCTATTTATATGCAATAACCAGCAAGTACAATATGGGAGGACTTCATGTCACACCTAGTCAAATGTGAACACATCAATGGCAAGTTAAGTAACTGCTACATGTTACTTCAGAACCATGTCCTGACCAATAAAATTTTATTTAATAGAATATATCGTATTATAGTTTAATACATAGTTTGTATCACAACAGAGTGGCCAAAAATGAGAATTTATTACAAGAACTTCCACAAAAAAGCAGAAACATAAGATATTCCACGTGTTGGGTGTCTTATTACTTTTGTGTTTATACTCTAGTATTTCCGTTTTAGTATGAATTACTCTAGTAATTCCGTTTTAGTATGAATTACTCTAGTAATTCCGTTTTAGTATGAATTAATACTATCTATTACTTGAATAAAGAAGTACATATTTATAATATTATTTATAAATGAGGTATAAAATGTCAGTTATTTATTAAAATACGTTTGACTTTGAGCAATGACATGACATAAGATCGAGTAAAATAAACATTTTATTGAGGCAACTTGTAACTTTATGTACATGTAGCTGTTAATCAGAGTGTTTCTATCGTTGTTTCGAAAATGAGCGTACTTAACGTAAGGGTTCTTCATTTTTCTTAGGTTCTTTTTCTGCCACAGGCGCTGCCAATCATGAAATAGTGCTAAAAAAGCTAAATCCTGAATCAACTCCATTCCACAGACGAAAAACGAAAAACAGGAATAAATAGTCACAATTAATTTAAAACTAATAACATAGAAGTGACTCCTTGCATTCACACACCTAACGTTCGTGTTTTTTGTTTTTCCTACACGTACATTGTAAGCTTTTTATATCATATGTTGGAAAGAAGGGAATATATTTAGTAAAAGGCAGTTGTTTTAGCTTTTTACTCCAGCTGGCTATTTCATATATTTCATATCCTTCTTCATAATCTGGCGACAGTGATTTTTCTTGACTACCTTCACTCATCTGTCCCCATGCCAATAAGCCCCTCTCTTCTTTTGTACCTGAAGAATAACAAAAGCATGTACTATATGCCAGCACTTATTGTAAAAATATCATCCAAGGATATATATATTGGTGCCTTCGATTTTTTTCTGTCTGTCATGTGACCTTTTTGTACAGCCGAAAGATCATATAACAAAATCAACTTCATTCATGTCAAAGTTTGCTTATACTTTTTTTTTGAAAAACCCGTCAAAATTTTTACTTTTTGTTACCAAGTCAACATGATTTTTTTTGCTCAAAAATTTTTAAATCATAAATCTCGAGTTTCAACGTCTGGTCTCCTTCCTATTTGACGAAGTTGCCATAACGGCGATCCATTCGACCGGAAACTAGTTCGTGCTCCCATGGTGACATTGACGATGAAGCGCGATATTCCCGTTCAGCAGTTAAGAAGTTGTTTATTTTCCATAGTATTGTTGTGGTTTAGGAACATGTTAATTAAACGTCTTCTGGGGTTCTTTCCTCCATTCAAATGGTTTGAAAATAACATGGAATTTACCTGAAACATAGGGTTTCAAACATAAGCTTCTTCTACCTAACTTTGAACTTGATCAATCAGTTCCTCTTCATAAGCCCGGAAAAATTACATTTGTTGTTATGAGAAATACCTCCTTGACCCACGGATAGCAATTTTTAAGAAGTCAACGAAAAGAAAGCAAAATCTTTACCCTCCTTAACAGACTGCAGACTCAGTCATTCCGAACAAAGCTTCGATGTACATGAGGGTACCGAGGATACTCACACTGAAATGCAATACCTCCAATGAACTTCACTGAAAATGAAATTACGAATGAGATAATGTCTTGCCTTGAAGATGAAATAATATCCCTTTCACTTTATTTGAACACTGGTCATTTGTGATGCTGGCTATATTTTGACTGAAAACTTTCAAAATGAAAAGGCATATGCTTTTCAATAACATAATGCTCAAATAATTGTGAAAATTGACAATCCTCAAATGAAGACAATTTGGCGTCTGCTACACGCTACACAGAAAATGTAATACATCAGTTCAAGGACCGACAACTACGTAGACCAGAGTTTAGATTGCGATGCGCTCTGGTCATTGTAGCGTGATATATATGTTGGTGACTTTGAAACATGAATTGTGATGTAATAAGGCTGAATATATTTTTTATCCTCTAAATTGTAGAGTGTATAGAGGGACTTGAGTTGAACTGTCAAGTCTTAAACATAAGACATAGCACTTATTTTTTTTATATTTGCTCAAATTCTCTTTGAGTTTTATTTTTGTTCTTTGATCATTGAAAATTTTGACAAACCTCGGGGTGGAAATTTTCAAAATTGGAAAGGTTGAGAAAGCTTGAAGAATGTTTGATACTATTCACACCAAATAGCTAATTCGGTTTGGATGGGTACGCTTTCCAGTTTTGAAATAAATGATTAACCAATTGTTTTCCATAAATCAATTGCTTGATACGTTCTTTTGCCCAGCAACCTTTTGACTCGATCGAAAAAAATTGTTTAATGAATATTGATTACAACACAAATTCTTTCAAACTTAAAAAAAAATTAATGCTGCAATTTGTCCTTGGCCACAACAACACATAAAAAAATCGGATATTTAAACACGTACAGAATATTCATAAAAGCAGAATTGTTATCTACCTTGACCTACCTTATACCTATATGTGAAATTAATTCTATCTATGCAGCGACCTTTTTTAAATGATTCCGTCAACATAACAAGTTTCCGGTTTTTTTGCCTTTTTTAATCATCTGAGGTCTTTTATCTAAAAGAGCTTGACAAGTAATAACATTCTACAGATTATATGATTATCATTTAGTAGTGCCACTTGCTGAAAATGGTGACAATCTGACGACCACTGGTGATAAAAAATCCCCAAGGAACAGCCTCTCACGAATATATTTGCAATGATTATTTTACTCTGCATCACACATATTGGGCCTAATTATGGGATCTGGTATGTTTCAAGGAACATGCATGCATTCAAATCCCTAAGTTGCAGGGACCTATGAGAGTAAAAAGTAAAAGTTGTTAAAAAATGTCAAAAAATGATAACAAATCCAGAAAAACTAGGATATAACTTACATTCTTTACGTAATAGGGGATATTGACCGGATATTCTTTATGATTCCGTTAAAATGGCTTTGGGATCCAATGACCTGAAGATTTTGCAATTATACTGGCCTCTCACTGATACTGCCGATGTCTACTTAAATCCACGATGATTCTTTACCCAACCCTTCGGGAAGTTTTGAGTTTGATTATTATCCGTCTTTCTAAATTACGTTTTGTCTATTCTTTCCTTTTCAAGATTGTGGTCTTACAGTTAGAGGTCTACCTGTATTCGGTTTTATTTGTATGTTTATTATACTATAGGGAAACGGGATAGAGAAAGGGGAGGTTTGGGTACCCATAAACCGGTTTAACCCTACCGCTGGCTGTTGCCAGTGCCGGTACCAAGTCCGGCTATCCCGAGTTCCATTGTTATCTTTGTTCGTCTTTTGTCGTTTTGTTGTTTTTCTTATGCGGTTCCCTGGTTAATTGTGACATGTGATTGTAATGTTCGGCCATTGTAAGTGTTTCCTGTTATCTTCCTTTCATCAATTTACCCTGTGTTGTTTACCCAAAACTGACGCTTCATTTATCACTTACCCAGAGAAACAGCCTACAGAGCTAAAGGCGATACATTACGTCGCATTTGCTATATATGGTGTCGCTAAAGACATTTTACGACCTTTACCATAATTTGATAGATCGGCTACAATGCTTAGATGTCAAATTACACAGTAGGAGCCTTTAGGTCAAGGAAATTAAGGCCTGAATAATGTAACAGACAATACACAAGCAAAGTGAGAAAAGGGGGACTGACAAGTTATTTAATAAAGGGGGACTGACAAGTTATTTAATAAAGAGGTTAAAAACACAGGAATTCAAGATGTAACATAAATAAAGACAATATGAGTGACACAGACTACACAAATAAACAGAAACACTGCAAAACTGAATCACTCTGAGCAGTGAAAACCCTCCAAAATGGAGGCATCACCAAGTCCTCCGGAAGGACACGAATAATATGCTCCATCTATGGTACTTGTCTGTACATAGTCTTTGTTTGTCAGTACGGTAATAAACACTTGATCTTACTGTAATGATCCATTAGCAGATCCAGAGGGGGTTCCGGGCTGTGATCTGTCTAATCATGGTACATTTTTGTAACGCTCGTAAAACGATCTAATCGCTTGGTTTGCAGATACATTTAATTACATTTAATTGTTTTTAAAAGTCTCTGTTCAAATTACATATTTTGAGACGGCAATTTCGTCCTGTTGTCTGTTGACAAAATCGTGGTGCAAATTAGAGGAGGTACAAATACAATAGCAAACTAGTTATGAAATAAGACGCGGACATGTTGGAAAATTACTGCTCAAAACAGAAAGTTCACTATTGAAAAGTTGAAATCATCACGTTTGTCGTCAAACGTTAAGAGTAATCACTTTAATAGCATAAATAGTAGAACTCGGGAAAAGTCTTAAATTTCTTTGCTGGTATTCAAGTCTGAGCCTTACTCATATTATTCCAAATGGTACAATGTGTTCTTCTATGAACGGCAATAGAACACCGATGGAACAAAAGCAATTCATTATAAACATCAAAGTTCTGAGACTAGCAGTTGGAAATACAGCTTCACCAATATCGACCTTAGGTGCTCCGGATCTTAAAGAATGTGTGTGCTACGTCGTATACTAAAAGATTTTTTTTTATTTCTTATAAAACAACGGCAGTAGAATACCGAAGGAACAAAGGAGTGAAATTTACAAAAAACGGAGTCCAAAAACATGGCTAAAACGAGAACACAGAAAACAATGACGTTAGACAGATACAAAGCACAGAAATAGAAATCACACAATATTCAAATGTCGAAACTTTAAACCCATTGATATGTAACTTGAGAAAAATTTCTGCCAGCAATGGTATCTATTTTCCAGTCCAGGAAAACGTATGTAGTAATATCTGATAACAGTATTTAGAAAGATTAAACATACAAGTAAAGTGTAGATTCATTTTATTGGTTTAAGTACTATCACAAACCACGAGATATTTCAATACACAGTGCTCTGACATCGCTCTGTTGAAAATACAGTAAGCTGTGACACCAGCAGAGTGATGACATAGGCTCAATATTTTTTTCAGCTCGAGAAATAAGGAAAAGGAAAAAAATACGACCTCAAAGCACATTGTAGGAAGCACTGAAAAGATATGAAGTAAATGGAAATGAAACAAAATCTCTACAAATTAATGGGAGAACCAAGCAATAGGGTCTGTAAGTCTCGTCATGTGACACACGAGAATCAACGATAATCAGGCAATTCGAAAACGTTTCCCGCCTAAAAATGACGTCTGAGGATTATGACGTTCAAAGTTTTGTTTGAAACGTCATATATCTTTGTTTAAAATGTAACTTTCGGGTACAATTTTTGATCCCGGAAGTTACAAAATTGTACGAGACTTACAGACCCTATGGGACAACACTTTTATTGTTTTTCGGTAGTCTCTCGTCATGAAATTACCATGA
This sequence comes from Modiolus philippinarum, assembly GCA_002080025.1. NCBI lineage: Eukaryota > Metazoa > Mollusca > Bivalvia > Mytilida > Modiolidae > Modiolus > Modiolus philippinarum. Next base: position 56,505 of record MJUU01005886.1, on the reverse strand, counting down.
GGTCTGCAACATTAAGCATTGCTCATACCTCATGGTAAGTTGAAGACGGCCTCTAGCAACGGATGAATTTATTGCTAGATCTCGAACAACGCTACATCAAGTTTTTGACTTGTCATGAATGCGGAATCGTCAGCAAACATACATTCAACTAACAAAGGGCTCTTACAATCACTCTTTTTGCCCGACCAACCTAGTTGTGTCTGTAGCCAGTAAACTTTAGTCTGTTTCAAAATGCTCATAAATTAGTTATTTATCATAAAACGTCACGTTTCATATCTTTTTTTCCATCAGTTACGTCAATAAAAAAATAATTATAGTTCAGTGTTTTTGAATTTTGCCCACAATTTAACTTTGTGTATTGATCTGAAAATAACAGTAACTTGTACCGGACTGCATCAGATTAACAGACTTCAAAAGGGGCCTTGATACAGATCAGCAAATTGTAGTCCTTGCCTACCATGCTTTATTTATTTTCATTGGATACAAACTTACAAGGAAAAGTTTTGTCATGGAAACCTGTGTATTGGTAGTATTGGAAGTCTGCTTTGCTTTGTTTTCATTGATGCATACATATCAGAAGATGTTGTCATGGGAACCTTTGTATTCGTAATCTGCTTTGAGTATTTTTTTTTTTTTGGAAACACACTTACCAGGAGCAGTGTTGTCATGAAAACATGTGTATTCGTAGTCCGCTTTATGTATTTTTATGGGTACACACTTACCAAGAAAAGTGTTGTCATTGGAACCTGTGTATTAGTACTGTGCTTTATGTAGTATCATTGGCTGCATACTGACAAGGAACAGTGTTGCCATGGTAACATTTGTATTGGCACTGTCCTCTATTTAGTATTATTTGATGCATACTTACCAGGCACAGTGTTGTCATGGTAACATTTATATTGGCACTGTTCTTTATGTAGTATCATTTGATGCATACTTTTGTCAAGGAAACAGGCAGAAAATCCTCCTACAAGTGATGGGTTAGAAAGTACAACACGAACAAATTTGTCAAATCCTTCCGAACCTGAAAGTAATATTGTATGATATTACATTCATTATAGAAATTCAACTATATATAAACATGGGGCATTAGTACCTAATTTGAGACTTAAAAAGCACATAAATGAAGAATGTCTTCAAATATCATTCTGCGTCAACAGTCAAATAAAACACTTACAAAACTCTTCACAATGCTACTTTTTGGAGTACATTGCATATCGATTGTTCTGATAAAATGTATTTTGCCAATATGTTTGGACACTATTTTGATTTGCTGAAAGTTTTTAATTTAATAATTTGTTTCCTTTATTTTTACTTTTCATTTGTCAGTGCTTCCATTATGAGCAATGGCTTTTCGTCTTGTATTTTCGGGACAATATCTAGCATAATACCTAAAACAGTAACAAACACAAATACACATCATACACATAAGTGACTTTCTATATAAGCTCAATATTTCATTACTTATCCAATTCCATTTTTGGATACAGGTATAACGATAATATTTGTACATTGAAACCGTTTTTATGTATTTGAGAGAAGACTTGGACGCTGATCTGAGGATTTTAAATATAACATAGATCTGAGAATGTAAATGAAAGCCAATTTGAGAAATTCACTCAACTGGACGTGGTCTGAGAATATGACGTCAGGAATAGGGGACATCTCGGCCAGCTGCTCGATCTGAAAATCGAACATTGACAGTTGATCTGAGTAAAACATATATAAGCCAGTAATATGTTTATGCATAACAATATACAGTTATTGACTGTTTCCGAAAACAACAGCTGTTTTGTTTGGTCCGAGGACTGAACTGTTGCACGAAGCCGTAGTCGGAGGGTCAAACTAAACAGCTGTTGTTTGATGATCCAGTCTATAACTATTTTGTTATACCTTTTCATGCTTAATATGTTTTTGTATTTAAAATATCTCTTATTGCCAAATCCATATGTACTACATTATTTAACTGCATACTTTTAGTGTTGTTTAGTAGGCTCCTTTTCATCCAAATCCTATTCACGTGTGGTGTTCCAGTCGACAGATCATATGATACGCGCATGACGTTAATAAACAAATCAAAATAAAGCAAACGGTCAACAGTTCGGCTGCAGTTAACAGACTTAAAACTGACGACAAAAGGTCGTTTTTGGTTTTTGAAAATAAAATTAAAAGGTATAACAACAAAATATTTCTCATGGTTGAATGTATCTGTTAAATGGAATATGATAGTCGAAAGTTGGAAAACGCCGTTTAAGCCTTCTTGAACTATCGCATATCTAAAACGTTTTTGAACCTTTCATAGATTTCAAAGCATATCAAAAAGCTTATGATAAAGAACATATCTTAAAACACGTCACCTCAAAACCAGCTAAGGACATACGAAATAAGCTCCAATACCGAAGTGCAGATAATACAATCAGGAAACAGTGATTTATGCCAAATAATGTTATTTTTATTTTTCTCTTCACGAAAGACACTTTAAATAAGTCCACAGTAATGAATATTTAGATTTGTATATTTCTCCTCAACAAATACTTTTAAAGTTTACCGGAATATTAATTAATTTGAAGCAGAGTGTAAAGTTGGAAGTGCGGTATTTAGACAGTTTAAGGATTCCGAATTAATTTACAATACTTCGAAAGTACATGTGGAAAAAGTACCTGTATCTATACTTTCTGCATTGTTACTGGCCCAAAACGGTAACATTAAACCCAGTAAAGTTGAGACACCGATTATAGCAAGATTCCTAGTAGACTGAATATCAATGTACTGTAGGTTAGACATCACAAGACCAATAAACATTCCAAAGCCTATGATTTGGACACCACCAAGAACCGGGTACGGAATAGTGATGAATACAGCTGCGAGTTTTCCAATTATTCCAAATAGAACCAAAATACATGGAAACACTGTAAACACGAGTCTGCTGGCTACCTATAACGACAAAATGAGTTAATTTAATCATGTATGGACACAATGAGCTAATTATATACGATATTCTGTAGATATTAACACAATAATTGTTGATACCGCTTTTGATTATAAGACTCCCGCTTATGATAGGAAAAGCGAATGAAATCATGAAAAAATCATCAATGTTATGTGAGACATATTTTATGGGACCATGGACAATAGTTAATTTGTCATTAAAACGTATCGAAATTTTAGGTTATACATTTATTGCAGGCAAAACTTGCATATTGTCTATGGAATTAGTTGAAATCGATCAAGTTTATAGTGGTGTTCGTTTATGTTCTTTTAAAATAATAGTTAGCCTTTGCATATTGACCAGGGTGTTACATGTACTAAAGTTTTGCATTCGTTATCTTAACAAAATTGAGACAGGGGACATTTGTTTCTAAAATGTAATAAAATATTAGTTTTTCTTATTAAATGTTTTAAGAAAAATACAGTCAATAATCCGGCAAACTTCAATTGCTTACAACTAACCTTTGTTATACCAATGGATCCAATATGGCCGCCATAAGTGGAAGTGGCATGCCCACATCCATAAAAACCAGATATCATACTCAGGCATCCTTCCACCATAATACCTCTGTTAATTGCATGTATAGGAGGCGGTGGAACTTTTGCCATTTTGGCACATGCATGATAATCGGCAATGGAATCAGTTATTGAGTATAAAGTTGCAGTAAAAAATGCCATGAATAGCCCACCGGAGAAATCTATTTTTCCAAATTGGCCTGCAATATGTACATAGATGTGTTTCATCAATGCATCGTTGTCAAGTCAGCATTTTGCATTTAAAGTTTTTATTTTAAGAAAATAAAGCTAAATTAAACTATCGAATATTTTACAACTTTTGTAAGTTATATTTTGATTTCTAATCATGTACACGTTACAAGAAAAAATAAATAAACACACAACATTGGTAGTCATGATATATTACATTCTGTTTGTTACTTCATTGGTTAGAAAAAATGTCAACAATGAAGGGATATAGAGTAAATGCAATTGAGACAAGCCTATACAAAAATATGATAATACTAAGCATTGCAAATACGCCTTAATTGTTGCTTTTCATCTTGAAGTCAACATTAGCATTAATGTTTGGGAAAACAGTAATACATATTTCAACAAAAATAAGTACAAGTGAGTTGTATATTTTAAAAGTTTTTTTTTCATATTTCTAGATATGCTAAACAACTGTTCTACATGTATTTTTATATGTCTGGGTTTATATATTTATCTTTGGCTGTTGATGACCCAAAAACATCATACTGTAATGTCTTTCAGGGAAAATATGTGCAATTGTCTTTATCAATAGACTATGGATAAAATTTGGATGTTGCGTGTCTGTTGTCAACACGTGGTTTCTATTTCTATTAAGCACTGTTATATTTTAAACTATCCAAATTAAAAACATCAAAGATTGGAATGACAATTTTTCAAGAAACTAAAAATATCAAATTTCCACCTACTTGGTTTAAACTTTATATGTCAAACAAAAAGTAAATACCAGGCCTTTCTAAACCGTTACTGATGATTGTCAAGTTCCGTGCTATGTATGACCTTTCAGATCAATTTACTTATAAATACCTGGATAAGGCAGATAAAACCAAGGTGTTTCTGTTATAACATCAGATCGGGCGTCTGTTCTTGCCGTATACTGAGGGCTATTTATGTCGTTTGGCAATACGTTTGTTTCAGTCAATATGGCTGACAGAACCCAACCAATCATGATAGAGATTAATATCTGTTGAAATGATAACAAAAAACTGTTATATCTTTAGTCAGTAATATAAAAGTTGAACCATGCAGGAATAGAAGTTGAACGTTAAAAGTCTCAAACTTTACAATACGGGAAATTCACGTTTAAAAGTCTAAACCAACGAGTATAATATTCAAAGTAAAAATTAATTTGCCGTGCATATTTATCCCCCATGCCTTCTTATATGATATGTATAATGTTCGCATTGTGTGCATGGGATGGAGGTGTGCTAGCCATGCAGACAAGATTTGATTTTGCTGAAATATTTTACGGGTTTTTAATAGGCAATAAGTAATTGGTGGTGTGGTTCCCGAAAACCGGTTTAATTCTTCCGCTGGCTTTATCCAAGCCGGCTGTCCTACTTCCTTTCGTCGTTTACACTTATGTTTTGTTGTGGGAGTTTCCTGGTAGATATTGATTTTTAGGTGTTTCTTGCTGACCTTTTTTTTTGGTAAGCTTCAAGTATCTAATATATATCATCCTTAACTATTAGACTATATCAGATACTCTTCAACAAAACTTAGTATATTGAAAATATCCGACACACTTCTTAAACTTTCTGTGAGATAGGAGCAAAGTTTATTGTTGAAGGCCTCGTGGTGATTTCAAGATAAAGAACAACAATTAAAGCGTTGTTCCATTGCTTGGTTTCTCTTAATAATTGTAGAGTCTTGGTCTCATGTACATTTAGTACATTTACTCCATAGCCTTTCGTTGTAATTCTTGTTTCTCGTTATATAGCATCAAAAGTAAAGAAATATTTAAAACCCCTCCTTAACTGCATGGCAATATTCAACAAATCCTAAATATATATGGTAAGTTTTCTCCATGCATTTTGTATTTCTCCATGCTTTATATTTGTTTTATTTGACTTCATCATCCTAACAGTGTGGACACCAAAAGTAAACTATAATTCGTTCACATCTTTCCATGTCTGTTCAAAAATTCAGTCTTCACATAGACCCCTTAACATACTGTGTAGTTTGGTGTACCTTGATGTACCATAGGTGGTTGTTTCCATTTTGATACCGATTTTTGTTCGATGTTCGATCTCTCTTTCGATGCCCCGCGTACGATATCATGGTGCATAAAGTGTACGAGTCGGTTCGTTCGTTTGTTTGTTCGTCGTCCCTCCTAAGTTAGATTTACTCCCAGTTTCTTTTCTGGGAAAGATGTATGCCCAATATCATGAAACTTTATATAAATAAACGTTAGGGTATAATTATACAAAAATCATAATAAAAACGTGCCGTTGACTTTACTGATCACGAAAAAAGAGGAATAGTATATGGTTTGCCTACAGGTTTAAATCTTTGTTAAGGATATATGCAAAAAAAGGTGCGAAGGATGTATGCTACTATTTAACCCATTAAACTTTACATAAATACACATTGGATATGGTTAAACATATATCATAATAAAAAATTGCCATGCAACCATTTCCATGTTTCACTGAACACGGAAATAAAGAAGATAATATTTGGTTAACCCACAGGTTAAAGTTACTTCTTTGTAAAGGATGTATGCTTAAAAAATATATTCATGCCTAAATTAATTAAAAGTCCAGAAAAGCTGAGACATAACTTACATTCTTTACGTAATAGGGGAAGTTTTGAGGTTGTTTTTTTTTCTTTGTAGTGCGACAGTGTTCTACCAGCAGACTAGGCTTCTTGAGTTAGCCGACAAGTACCCCTTGACCCATCTTTCAAAATTACGTTTTGTCTTTTTCTCTCCCTTCAAGATTGTGGTCATGGATTAGTAGTCTACCTGTATTGGGTTTTATTCGTATGTTTTTTATACTATAGGGAAACTGGACAGATAAAGTGGAGGTTTGGGTACCCATAAACCGGTTTAACCCTACCACTGGCTTATGCTAGTGCCGGTACCAAGTCCGCTGTCCCGAGTTCCTATCGTTGTCTGCGTTTATGTTTTGTCTTTTAAGTGTTTTGCCTGCGTAGTTCCCTGGCAGATTGTGGTATGTAATTATAATTTTCAGCCGTTGTAGGTGTTTCCTGTTATCAATTTTTTAAAACTAAATTCATTCTGAACCGGTCGCGCAAAAAAAGAAGATAGTATGAGGTTAACCCACAGATTAAACATTCTTTTCTGTGAAGGATGTGGCATTATCATTGAGCTTCATATAAATACACATTAGGATGTGATTAAGCAACAGTCATAATAAAAAATTCTATGAAAGCAACTTCATGATTCACTGATTACGGATAAGAGGGTATTGTGGGGTTTACCCAAAGCTTTGATTTTCTTGTCTTTAATGATGAATGATTTTACATTATATTTTATATATAATGTGTGTCTGCTCTTGACCACTCTGTTCAGCAATTTTGATTTTACCGCAATAAATAAGCTGTAGGGTATAATTTTCAAGACTCACACAGAATATTTTCATGCAACCAACTTCGTGATTCACTGAAAACGGAAGTTTACCGACAGATTTCCTGTGATCTTCGCTTTGTAATTTAGTTAGTTTTTTTAAGGATGTATGCTATTTTCATTAAACTCAATCAAAGCACAATCCAATTTATAATATATACTTACCGAGAGTACTTGCTGTAGTGGATATCTAACAATGTGCCATTTTCTCTTAGGTGTCCACACAGGTATAGGCATACGTTTACCATTCAGATAAAGTGACAGAATAAGTGAAGAACATCCAGTTCTATCAAAGCAAAAAATAAAATGTAATGACATATAATATTCGCTTGCAATGTTCAGTATCTTAGGTTCACTATACCCTTTAACTTAATACTTCGATGTGTTCTTCATCCGTTTTACTTTGTACTTTGTACCGTCTGTTCTGCCATTGTTCATTCCTGGTTTTACATATGTAAGGACATGCGGTACGAATTTATATCATTGCTTAGCAATTTTAATGCCCGCCGATGAAGGATGTTTTTGTCATGTCCATTTGTCGGTCTGTCTGTCTGTGCGTCCGACCTTAAAACTTGGCTTTAAAGTTTTTGAATTATTTAAGATCGACTCTTCTTACTTTGAAGTGTACAGTTCTAGTCAAGAGAAAAATTTATATGCAAAAATGTGGTCAAGTCAAAGGTCAAAGAGGTAAAATGAAAAATTCCTTTACTAAATGTTTTGTTCTTGTCGATGTTTGAATACTATTAATAACAAAAACGTTCACAAAATTTTACCATTGTTCTGTTGGAGGGTAAGAGAAGTAACACGTCCCATAGCTTTTAAGTTGGTTATGTCTTAGGGTTAGAGAATGACATTTGCCAATCAGCTATACAATAGACCTTTCAAAATCATATTTGCCTCATTGAACGTGTGACGGATGCTTTTAACAAAGCAGGACATGCTTACCATTCCGGAGTACCTGGTGTGAATCTCAGTTTCAAGGGAGTTCCCACTGTGATTGCCTTGGTTTTGAGTGTTGTGATTTTATTTCTGTGCTTTGTATCTGTCTAACGTCATTGTTTTCTGTGTCCTCGATTTGGCCATGTCTTCGGACTTCGATTTTTGTAAATGCATCTCCTTTGTTCCTTCGGTATTCTACTATCATTGTTTTGTACGTAAAGAAGAGATAACTGTAACCAAAATATCAAGTTTCCATTTTCAAATAAGGCAGCTGCTAGGTACAATGTAGTGGTTTAAAAATGCACCTTTTTTTTTGCAAAATTATACACCTGTATCTCCCCAACCTGGAATAAATCGTCAAGTGTCCACACCCATCTTAAAAAAGTAGTATAACTAATTCTAAATTATTATTATCGAGAAATATTTATCAAGTGACCTAAAAACTCATTCACTAAAGAATACGCAAAGCATATTTTCGATAATTTTTAAGAATGACACGTAATCCCTAATTACGCTTATTTTCTGTTACACATACAATAATGATATTTAAAATCAATATTATGATTATTAAATGAAGACTCCATCCACACCAAGCCTTATCATGTCATTATATGACACATGAACTTTTTGTTATTACAAAAGCTTCGCAATCAAATATGGACTGAAACACCTTGGTATTTTTTTAATTGAAAATCTGACCCGAGGAAATTAGTTTTACAATAGTATTACTTAGATTTCTTTAATCATTCGCATGACTGTTTTAGGCTCTTTATCAAAAGTGTTGAGGCATTGTTTGTGGAAAGGTACGCATTGTATCTAATTTTGTTTTCAAAGATGCTTACACTGCAGCGATTCCCCAGTGAACTTGACAAAACTTTGTCGTGACCTTGAAAGCATTTAAACCAATCAGTAGAACAGTTGGAATCACAGTTATTGGTCCAACAAATCGCATGACGAAGCCAACCAGACCGAAAAATCCCGTCAGCATATGTATACCACCAGCAAGTGCTAAACATCCCATTGTCTAAAAAAGACCAATATAGGACGCAATGATAAATGCAAGTTTACTGAATTTTTTTCTGACAATGTATTAGAGATGTATTGATTTATAGAAAATACAAAGTTAAGGTGCCCTTGTTGGACTTATATTTTTTTCAAAAGGAATTCTTTTCTTTGTAAGACTAGAAATAGTTCCATAAATGTACAAAACTACTTCTTATATGTTGTATTTAAGAAAAATATACAATGGGTGCTCTTAAAAATTAAACAAAAAATTTTAGTGTAAAGACCATATGATAGTGATGGTAAATAAAGAAGACATTTCTTGTTTTTGTCCATATATTTAATTCTTTCAGTTTCATTTTTCACAATTGACTCAGTCCTGTTGCCAACTGAATTTTACTGTTGTTACGATTGTTTTTTGATTTATCACATTGGCTGTAGGGGGGAGGTTTGGATCCAATAAAACTAGTTTAACCCCGCCGCAGCAGGTTTGCGCCTGTCCTAAGTCAGGAATTTATTAAGCCTTTGTGTGTCTTGTCTTTTTTCTAGTTAGTTTACTTTATGTCTATAGGAGTCTAGGATGATGTTTATTTCGCTGGACTTGATTGCTCTTTGTTCAGGGGCCGACTCCGACCTGCCGTTGGGTATGGGGTTTTCTCATCTTATGGTGGCTTTGAGTTGTTATTACTCACCTTTGGGTCGTTGTCCCTTTGACACATTCCCCGTTTCCCTTCTTTTTTCTATTTCAGAACAATACAGAATAGTTATACAATAAACGCATAATTTTGTGGGTCTTTCTTTAAAATTTATCAGGCGTCTCGTGAGTTTGACATGCTCACTAGCTTTTAGGAGGCAACAGCTCAATATTTATCTGTTAATGATTTCTTTTTCTTCTGTAAATTGTCATTTCCTAGAACACTCATCTTTTTTGGATAAGTAACCAATCAGACGTGTTTATTTTTGATGATTCAACAACGGGTACCATGACAAATTTCAAAATGTAGTCTCATGGTCTGAAGTCACCATGGAAAGTAGGTGAAGAGGGGCGGGGACTTTATTGTTTGATTATTTACTTATTTATTATTTGTTATACAATAAATATAAAGCGCCTATATGATAAAAAATTTACTCTAAGCGCTGTACAATAATATTTACAATACAACATGTTACACCCTATCAAGATGCACAAAAAAATACATATAAAAATTAAAGAAAACATATAATTTACCAAAGGAATATATTTACGAGTTAAATTTAAATTCTCCTAATTAAAAAAATATATACTAAAAACACAACGCAATGGATATTATCTGGAATATAAATAATAATAGAAAGACATTTTAAATTAATCCACAAAATAACAAAATAAAAATAGATCATAGCAAAGTGTTTCATCAAAAATAATATTAAACTAAAATTTGACTCATAAAAAGGAAAAATACATTTTTTAAAATATATAATTAGCACCTGATGTCACTCCCGGTTTTTATGGGAGTTCACACTGTCAGTGCTTTCGTTTTTCGTGTTGTCTTGTACATCATATTGTAACATTTTAGTTTTGTCTTCTTGAGTGATGTTTGTGCTACCGATTAGTCCTTGTGATTGTTTTCATACTATAGAGATTTACAAAAAGCTTTTCCAAATTTCACCATGATACTGTTTTAGGGTTAGAGAAGTAGCATGTATCATGGATCACATTGGTTTTTGTCTAAGGGTTAGAAAATGACATTAACCAATCCGCTACCAAATAGACCTTTCAAAACACTTTATGCCTTACTGATAGTGTGACGGGTGTCGCTAGCGGTTTTCATGGGAGTTCACACTATGAGTGCCTTAGTTCTTAATGTTATCTTTTTATTTCCGTGCATTGTAGCTGTCTCACGTCCTTGTATTGTCTTTGTTTTTATCTGTTACCGTTTTTGCCATGTCTTTGGACTTCGATTTTTGTAGTCATCGCTTCCCTTGTTCCTTCGGTATTCTACTGCCGTTGTTTTTTAAACAAATAAAAAAAAAGAAAACACTTTAAAATATATATAAAAGGATAAAACAACACCATTCATAGCTTATGAATTTACGGTTTACAGACATGGACAATCATATTTTACTGAATAAATGGCTACTTTCCTCCGTTTAGATTCAAATCTCGTTATATTTTTCACTAATGTAAAACATTATTCGTCTTATTCTCTTACAAAAACAGGAAAACAGCAAACACCTACAATGGCCAGGAACTACAATCACATGCCACAATTTACAAGCAAACTGCACCGAAAAAACAATAATGAAAACAAGAGACAAACATAAATAACGATAGGAACTCGGGATAGCCGGACTTGGTACCGGCACCAGCAAAAGCCAGTGGTAGGGTTAAACCGGTTTATGGGTACCCAAACCTCCCCTTTCTCTATCCCGTTTCCCTATAGTATCATAAACACGCGAATAAAACCCAATACAGGTAGACTACTAACTCAATGACCACTATCTTGGAACAGAAAAAGTTCGTTGTGTTCCAATCAAGTAAAAACGGATGCGGAGGTTTAGCGCGTCATAAAACCTGTTTAACAAACCATTTCTTTTGAAGTACCTGTATAAAGTGAGGACCATTGCTATCGACAATTTTTCCTGTGGTTTCCACCTGCTTTGTCTTTTTATCTCATGGACTTTGGTCCTTGACAATTCTGTTCGTTGATTTTTTTACCCTCTATTTCTCACATTTATGAAATCTCTCCTGTTATTGCTTTAGTGTTTGTTGTGTTAGTATTATGTCCTGTTTGTTTCGTCTCCGACATTAACGTTCTCTTTCTGTATATGATCCTTATATTTCTACATGTATGCATTCATGATTTATAACTTTTGGTTATTACTTCAATAATAAAATTTGGAAATTGGATGTGCTCTTATGTAAAAGTCTTGTATTCGAGCAATACTCAAAAGGAAAGCTGCGGTATACCGGTATTACTGATACATCAAATAGCTTGATGTATTGATCTCGTAATTGTATGCATTAGATTTAGTACATTTATCATATGAAAACGCATTTTCTCAAAATCCCATGAAAATAATGTTTCAAGAACGGTTGTAAGAAAACTTTGCAAGTCAGTTTTATTTTTTAGTAACAAAAATATGGATATAACGTTGTTCGACAACTACCAAAGAATTCTGCTCAAACTGACGCTAGGCCTTTAAACATACTACGAGGTACATATGTATAAACAAAGATCATTTTTAGGTTCATCGTGACTTCAAGATAAAGATCAACAATTCAAATGTTCTTCCATTGCTTGTTTTAACGATATATTTGTAGAGACTTTGTCTCATACGCATTTACTCCATATCCTTTCATTGTTTATTTATAGTATATATAGTATACATTAAGAATTATACGGCATTGCTAAATTGTACGTTACTCGTTACGTAAACACACCAATAAAGACGATTATCTGTGTGTATTTTATAAAGTGTGAATGCAGTGAGAAAAAATATCATACAACAGTGAAAGTACAGTAACAAAATAAAAAATATCCTTGGTTAAGATTTAAATGATCTAAGACATAGAAAGTCTTTCCCTCGAATGTCCCGAGATATTCTTGTATGTCAGATCCTATATGCCATGTCAGTCGCACACACCGAAACTTGAATATAATCAACATTTGTACAGTTCATACATGTACTTACTATACGTATTCTCGGTAAGATGACACGTGATCTATATTCCATCAATGTCTCTGTACCATTAAAGTGAGTCATATTATCTGTAATGTAAAACATACAAACCAGTTTGAAATAGATTTACTTTATTTGTTATTGTAATTATGAGTAAGACATTATCAGCTAAAATGTTTTGTCACGTGAGCTGCAAAATACAGAATGTAAGAGATGGAATAACAGGAAACATCTTCAATGGCTGAACACAAACAAGACAAAAGACAAACGTAAACAACGATAGGAACTCGGGACAGCCGGACGCAAAGCCTGCGGTACGGTTAAACCGGTTAATGGGTACCCAAACCTCCCCTTTATCTGCCTCGTTTCCCTATAGTATTATAAACATTTTCAACTCTTTACTAAAAACACATTTTTCGAATAAAGTGTTTACTTAAGAGATTATTTAGGGCACTGTTTAGAGTCGTCTTAGATTTCGCAGTTGAGCTCTCGTGGGGATTTGTATTAACTAGTTGAAAAGCAAAAACTTTCACTCCGCTTACTATTATATAAGGGCTTATTAACTACAGTTTGCTCTTATGAAGGCAAAGTGAGTAGAAAACTTAACCTATTTAGGATCTTCAAACTATTTTCAAGACAAACTTGAGACGTCAAAATCTTACCCTTAACATAGATTTATCCATAGATAGACTGTTCGTAGGAAATCTGTTCCTGCACGAAATATCAAACTTTTCGCTGAGGTGTAATAGGTTCCAGTCGTAGAGGCGGTAATGAATACTTTTCCGCAACAACTTGGGATACTCTCATCAGTATTGTACTGGAACTATGAGCTAATGTTTCCTTATACAAAAATGAACTTTACATTGTTTATATAAACGTAAAACTTACTTAAGCTTGTCATGTTGAGATCATGAATACCAATATTTATTTCTGTACAAGACCACTCAGGTAACTCCTTTAGAGCAAGCAATGGTATTATATAGGCTGTTGTTGGACCTTGGTATACTGGTAGTCTTTAAAAATGGAGAGAAAAACATAAATTTAAAAACATTGATTTTTGTGTTTTGAAAGAATAAAGAAGAACGCTGAATGTTAAGATCGTCAGAATAACATTTTTGTATCAATCCAAATGTAATTGTAACGTCCAGTTTCGTTGGTCGAAATCGTTAAAAGCAAACGAAATAATTTCGGTTCCCTTTGTCGATTAATACATTCCGCGCAGCAATAAAGACGTCGTTAGAATTGATTACATTTTTTACTGAATTTAATCGGAATTAAAAGGATTAAACACTTGTTTGTCAAAATTATGTATATAAACTCCAGCAGCTAACTCACAATTTTTAGATTAAACTCTTCAAACTTCCCCTAATTGTGAGTAAACTGTCTGAGTTTATGGATAAACAGCATTTAATCTGAATGCCACAAGTCCCGAATTAACCACTGTTCTAGACATAATGGATACATGAAAATTTCTAAACTTATTTCTATTCTGGTATAATCTAATTTCGGAAGACCTGGCATCCTCAGATTAGTAGTCACAAATGGATGTATGATAAATTTTTTACCTTATGTCTATTGTGACTTGAACTAATGTCGTCGATTCTGACATCACAAGTGTACAAGTAACAAATGAATGCATGACAATTTCTACCTTGTTCGTATTATGTCTGAGTAAATGTCGTCAGTCCTGACATCACCAGTGTACTAGACAGAAATTGATGGGTTGATTAATTTGTTGAAGCTTAACGTCCAGTGCGTAATGTTTCAGCTATATCAGTACAAGAACAGGTTAGTCCATTCAAAAATAAATCAAGTAAAAAGATAGAGAAATCAAGGTGGGAGGGACAATCGGGGCAACGAGTTTTGATTGCCACTGGAGAGGCATGAAATGAATAGAGGAGGAAATTTAGCGTTTTAAACGCACCCACTGCGTCCGATTGCCTTTGGGAAATCTTGAATGGGCCTTTATATCGCATGGAGCGTTGCGTTTCGTCACACAGTTTTGCTAAAATGCTTCTCGGTCAGGCTATCCGTATTATGACCTGATTACTCCGCATAGACAGGGCATTCCCCTATCCACCTACTGGGGGATGCGCCCGGCATCTCCGTAGCCGTAGATCCTGAAAACCGATTCAGATGTCGTGACACAAATTGAAAGGTGATAATTGTTTTATTTATTTTCGTTTTCTATTTTCTGGTGACTTGAGCTAATGTCGTAAGTCCTGACATCATAAGTGTAATAGACACAAATGGATTCATGTAAATTTGTACTTTATTCCTATGGTGACTTAAGCTAATATCCTTGGTCAAGACATCACTGTGTACTAGACACAAATGAATGCATGACAAATACCTTATGCATAAGGTAACTAGACAACGGCAGTAGAATATCGAAGGAACAAAACACAGGCTTACATAATTAAAGTCCAGATGCAAGGCAAAAACGAGAACATTAGAACATAGAAGACTATAGACGCTACACACCAACAAAACACGGACACCACATATACAACTCTCAAAACTAAAGCATTAACCAATTTGAACTCCATGAAGCAGAGTGACAGCTTGTCTTGCTCCTTCTACAGCTCCCGTAACACTGTCATTGGGTCAATATAGGGTTAAGTCAAAATCGATTATGTAAAATCCGGTTAAATGTGAATCTACTAACTGAAAACGTCTGTTCTCATTTCATATCTATCTATGTTGTCTTGGTGACGGTCATCGAATTTCTGAAGGCTGAACATATCCCCCGACTTAGCAGTTTCTGTTATAGTGCATTTGCTCTTTTCCCAAAGTCATTGTGTGAACTACCTGTTCTACAGTAACGAATCAACTGTGAAATATACAAACCATGCGCTGGGCTATTTTAGCTAATTAGAATACAAAAAATACCGAAGTTGCATAAAAAACAGTAAACTTCGTTATGCTGTACACGTGTTTCAAAGAGTATTCTCTCATCAGCATTAAAATAAAAAGAATATGGAAAGCCATAATCCAAAAGTAGTCCAAAAAGAAGTACTCATTTCCAAAAATATCGAAATAGGAAGCCAAATCAAGTACCAAGGACATCTACCAAGTGCCACACTCGCAAGGTAAAATTTTCATGTCAGATAAGTCTGACTATTTGGCTGGTAAATACCCTCAGGGCCCTCCGGTCCACCAGCAGTGGCATAGGCCCAATGGTTCAAAATACAAAAAAATACCGGAGTTGCATAAAAAACAGCAAATTTCGTTATGATGTACACGTGTTTCAAGGAGTAACCTCTCATCAGCAGTATTAAAATCAAATAATATCAAATAAAAATAAAAAGAAGTCATAAGGTCACCGGTATATGATAGATACAAATGAATTCAAGAAAAATTCTTACCTTATTCCTATGGTGACTTGAGCTAATGTCGTTAGTCCCGACATCACCAGTGTACTAGACAGCAACATTGCCTTGAAATTGTGGTCATCTGCTGCGCATGCAAATTCTGACACCATGATTGCCATTGACAAACACCATGGTAAAGCTAAAAGTATGTTCTAAAAAGGAAGATATTAAGACATTTGTATAGAATTCGAGTAGCCAAGTTCAAAGATAAGTCGTGACAGTATGGACAAAGAAAATAATTCATTTTTCTACAATTTTTGTAGCCGTGTATTATTGTTGTGATTTGCCAAAATCAGGACCAATGCAATGAATTGCACTCAAACCGGTGCTAGTGTAAGCGTACTTTCTTTCCGGTGTGCAGAATTTCCGTTTATATAAACAACCTATTGTATTTCTACCTTGATGTTTATTCCGTCACGGCCAGTGCTCCATTGTGATTGGTCAGTTAGATGTTGTGGATATCTTACCCTAGTGCATTTTATCCAAAAGGAAGGAATACACTGCCGGAATTAATACACTGTTACACTAGGGGCCGTATTGAACTTAGGCTATGAGGTATGAGCATAGCTTAATTGTTGAAAGTCTCAGGATGACTTCAAGATAAAAAAATGTTAAAAATTCCGCAGTATCACTATTTTGAAGAAAAACATGGTAAAAAAATAAAACTTTTTCATTGCAAAACATTGTTCTGTTAAATACTTACTGTAGAACATTTCATTTTGAAAAAAAATTAATCAACGGAATCCTAACGGGGGTTGGAGTTAAAAACAATCCTAATTGTTATTATGCCTGCAGACTTATGATGGGAAAGTGTATTTTAAGTTTTGATTTCTCTACCCTCTATAATACCATACCACATATTCTTATAAAGGAAAAATTCAGACGTCTTATTCAATGGGCATTCAAAAAATCCGATTACGAATATATTATTCTAATTCCTTTAAAACACATTTTAGTAATACAAAACAAAAGAATTCAACTAATTGGACTTGTTTTGTTATGATTTCAGCACTTGAATTTTTACTTGACAATATATTCATTCGTTTCGGTAACTGTATTTATCGCCAGGTCTTGGGAATTCCTATGGGTACCAATTGTGCACCACTTATAGCGGACCTCTTTTTGTACTGCTACGAATCTCAGTTTATGACCAACATCAGCAAAGACCCATCTAAACAGCATTTAATTGAAAAGTTTAACAACACTTTCCGATATTTGGATGATATTTTAACTTTAAATAATGACGACTTCAATACGTATTATAAGGACATCTACCCTAAAGAACTTACTTTGAATAAAGCCAGTTCTGATAATTATCATTGTCTGTTCTTAGACATCATTTTTGATATAACGAATGGCAAATTAGATACTAAAATTTATGATAAAAGGGACGATTTTTCTTTTTCCATAGTTAATTATCCATTTCTGGATGGCGATGTTCCATATGCGGCATCATATGGTGTTTACATATCTCAACTTGTTCGATTTGCTCGAGTATGTAATAACGTTTGCGATTTAAATGAACGGAATCTTTTAATAACTGAAAAACTATTACATCAGGGTTTTCATTATCACAAACTAGTTAAAACCTTTACTAAATTTTATCATCGATATAAAGACTTAGTTCATAAATACAATGCAACCTGTAAACATCTTATCAAAGCTGGTATTTCACATCCGTTATTTTACGGTAATGTTTTACATAAAAGTAAAAAAAATACTTAAACTCGCCTAACAAACTTATAAAACCTTAAAATCGTCTAATTCATAAGGGTTATAATTACGGTATTGTCGTCAAGTCATTACG
>MJUU01005886.1:4085-32529 GCA_002080025.1 Modiolus philippinarum | reverse complement strand
CTAGGGGTCGTCTTGAACTTACTATGAGGTATGAGCAAAGCTCATTGTTGAAGGCCTCATGGTGACTTCAAGATGAAGAACAACAATAAAAGCGTTGTTCCTTTGCTTGTTTTTTACCATGTATTTGTAGAGACTTTGTCTCATGCGCATTTACTCCATATCCTTTTATTCACCATCTACGAATGTCTACATGACTACACTTTCCGTATTCTACTTGCAATTTCCAAGATCCTAAAGAGCGTTATGAGGACCGTTTATATAAAAGGACTGTTAAAGTAAAATTGACAGAGATTATTTTCTAGAAACATGTTTAGTCTTCCATTTTCCAGGCTATTGAAAAGCATGCAAACAGTAATCATTGGTATCCTGATGCTTATATATATATACTCAATAACAAAAGAAACGCACCACTAACGTGTATTTCTATGCACCTTAAAATTCAACAGCAAATATCTCTTCAAATACTTGCTGGAACAAATTAAAATTTTTACACATTGTTTCTCTTATCACAAAGTCAAAATTCTGAAAAAATGAAACTTTTTGGAATTCTGAATTTCATTCCCCCCCTAAAAAACACAATTTTTCACCCCAAAAATGCAAAAATTGTTGAAAAGGATGAATTTTGAACCGTTTGTGCTCCTACCTGTAAGATTTGGTGAAAATTTACTGTTTTTGTAACTTTTGACAATACAACTTCCAAACAAGCTCATTCTGAGGAAAGCAATTTTCTGACTTGTGTTTTCTCACACTTTCAACAGAAACCGTTGCTGTGACTTGAAAATGACGATTTTTTGACAAAAAATGATTTGCTTGTTCTGGACATTTGAAATTTAAAAAATGCATTAAAATGGCTGACGTAGCTAAAATATCTTGAGAGCTTGATAATATAAAAAAGTGGTGCGTTTCTTGTGTTGCTCTGCATATTAATATAGCCAAAAGGGTTGTTTTCGGATAGTTGACCTGATTTTTTTATCCATAAAAATAGTACGGACTTATACCTTGCCTGACTTACTAGTATTATAAGAATGTTTGCGCCTTAATTGTAAGTTTACCCCAGGCTACTTTGATTTTAAACGGTTTCTGTGGAATTCGTTTAACATTCTGTACATGCAAGTATAGTCCAGAACTGCTTACTGATGTCACTCCAGGTTTTCATGGGAGTTCACACTATGAGTGCCTTAGTTCTTAATGTTATCTTTTTATTTCCGTGCATTATAGCTGTCTCACGTTCTTGTTTTGTCTTTGTTTTTTTCTGTTACCGTTGTTGCCATGTCTTTGAACTTCGATTTTTGTAGTCATCGCTTCCCTTGTTCCTTCGGTATTCTACTGCCGTTGTTTCAAGAAACTCGCAACAAAAAGTACAACAACAAAAAACCAACCAACAAACAAACAAAAACAAATCAAAACAAAAACAAAATATAAAGAAATGTAAAACATATTTCTAAAAAAATTACTATAAAGAATTGCCAACGACACCGTGAGCAGGAAAGATCATATGTTCATTTATATGGAATCGCCTGTCCAAAACTGTCGCTATAACTCCTCTTGACAACGCAAGTATAACAAGTGAATGCAAGAAGTGACTTTGTGTGTCGGTTCCAGAAATCATTAAGAAGGCTTACGCCTGATGTTGTTTATATCAAGGATTCCTTAAAACCCATTTTAATTGATTAAGTATTGAAGACTTAATGAAATGGTAAAAAGAAATATATAGGTCTATGTGCTTTTAACAGAGATACAAGACATCAAAATTTGGTAGGAAATGGATTTCTCTGGATTTTCCCAAAGTTTAACACCAGTTATATTTTTTAGTCTAAAATCTGGGAAATTTTATCAAGAATTTTATAAAGACTTGTCAGGTGTCTTAATTTGACCTAGAAAAGACATTCATGAAATAAAAATTGGGGGTCCGTGTGCAAAATTCTTTAAGCCATCAAGATGGTGAAAGCCAGAGGAGTTCTGAAATCTGACACAAATTCAAAGCCACCTTAATATGTAATCTGTATTTACCTGTGTTGGAGACATACATCAAGATTTTGACATTTTCTCGAAAAAAATAAAACATGGGAAAATAGTCAGTATTAGGTATATGTTTTCCCCGATATTTTTCTGTTTGTTGACAATCCCGCATTAAAAGGACATGAAAGTATCGTTGTTTAGCTTCTATAACTGGCGCTAAGGTCGCCTTATTGTAAGGTATGAGTGTTTGCTCATTGTTGAAGGCCTCATTGTTACTTTAAAATGAAGAACAACAATAAAAGCTTTGTTCCGTTTGATGCATTTGTTGGGATGTCCAATGTATAAATTTACTCCAAACTCGTTGTTCTTAGAAATGTCTGATAACATTCTTCCAGAACATATATGTTAGGAAGTTTTTATTTTGTAGGCCATCTGAAAATACAAGATGAACAACTATAAGAACTTTCTCAACAATTTTCTAAAATTACAGATGGCTATAATTTCCTCTATATTTCAGCTGTAAATATAGGCTATTATTTTATACCTATAATGTATCAACTAACCTTTCCGCACAAGCGAAATTTTAAGGATTTAAGGAGTTAGACCTGGGTACGCCTAAATTTTTTTACCCGTTTAATTTTTTTCAATATTCTCAGTATTAAAACTACACATGTTAATGTGAACTTTATGCAATTTTCAGCAATTTTTACCGTTACGTTTTTTGTCTAGTGGTCATCAAATTTACCCTGTTTCCTCATATTACTTGTTCCATTCAGGACTTGCTTGTGGTGTATAAAATGATTCTATTTATTCATTTAAGTACTAGAAAAGTGAAAATCAGAGTTATCTGCCCAAACCCCAGGTCTACCCCCTTAAGTGACAGTAAAGCTCTTAATGGTCAATAGTCAATAGTCTTGAACGTCATAATTTGTAAAATTAATTCAACATAAACATTTTGTTCTATAACATATGAGTTCGCATTTTCATACCATATTTTAATGTTTTTTTTTCAGATTTTTTTTTTTCATTTTTATACCCCGCCACATGTAGTGCGAGGTATTATGTGATACCCTCAGTCGTGTGTCCGTCTGTCCGTATGTCCGTCCCCCGAAGGTTTCCAACTGATAACTTGTGAATGAAATAACATAAGGTCTTCAAACTTGGAATGTATCTTGTTTACCACAAAACTCAGGCCAAGTTCGATTTTGAGTTTAGCGGTGAAAGGGGTTCTGGAGTTATGCCCCTTGAAACTTTAAAAATTTGAGGGTTTCCGACTGATAACTTGTGTATGAAATAATATATCGTCTTCAAACCTGGTATGTAACTTGTTTACCACAAAAATAAGGCCAAATCCAATTTGGGGGTTCAGATGTCCTAAAAGTTCTGGAGTTATGCCTCCTGAATCTTTGAAATTTTGCATATTTTAGGGTGTCCGACTTATAACTTGTGAATGAAATAATACATTGTCTTCAAACGTATTTTGTTACTTGTTTACTACAAAAGTCAGGCCAAATTCGATTTCGGTTTCAGAGGTCCAAGAGGTTCTTGAGTTAAGCTCCATGAAACTTTCAAATTGTGCGAATTTTAGGGTTCCTTATAACTTGTGAATGAAATAACATACTGTCTTCTAATTTGTTATGTAAGCTATTTTGCATAAAAAACAGGCCAAGTATGATTTGGGTTCAGAAGTACACAGGGATCTGGGGAATAATGCCTATTTAAACTTTGAAATTTTGTAAAAACATGGCGGGGTATCATGTAATGCACCATTACTATTTTTTATTTTTTGTAAATTCAGTATATATGAAAAAGAAACAGCACCAGGTTCCATATTGCCGGACTACATAACTTATAAAACCGTAGCATCAGGACAAGTCTGACTCCCCTTGCGTAACGTGCCTTACCTGCAATGCGAAAAATAAAGTCAAATGAATTGGTGGATTGTCTGCAGTTCTGTAATTCAAACGGTTTAAATTCCCATAATCAATTTCAATTTGCGCTTTTTCCTCAGATTTTGCAGAAAATTTTCTCTCAGTCATTACAATATGATTATTTTCATTGCCGACATTTTTGTAAATGATGGCATCATTCTCAGATTTGACGTCGTGTGTTGACATCCCAACGTTGTTCTCCTTGTTCTTTTCAGTACCAACGTTTCCCCCTCCGTTGTCAGCATATTTATATCCATCGTTATGCAAGTCAGTTTCGGTGTGTTTGTGAATCTCCATTTTAGAATTAGTGTCCCTTTACTGTGATTGTGAATAACTTATAAGTGCATGTATAAAAACAAGGTATACTTATCTATATATATGTGTCAGGCTGTATATAATGTGAAAACAACGATTACTATACGTACACAGTTTTTTTGTTTCCAGGCTATTTTCTATTTGGTACATTTGACATATCTCATTTTAAAACAAAAAATAAACTTCTATATTTATATGGAAAATAAAAGTGAAAATTGTTTGAAGTTCCGATAACACGTTGTAAAATATCAAGATACATGTAAACCACTAGAAAATTGTAATTTATCATAAAACTGTATATAAATGTCATTCAAGGATAATAAACATCTTTAACAAATTCATTGACTGTCATTTCGTAAAGTGAAATCTCGTGTTGTATGCTACATTTGTAACTGACTATAAAAAAGTTTCAAAAATGTCTTTTGTATTATTGCGAGAGTTCAGTCGACTACAAAAGGGGTGGATGTATATCAGCAAACGGAGACTGAGGTGACAAGCAAAAAGGGGAAAAACCGATGATTTCAGTAGAGAGACGAGAGACGGAAAACATAAAAAAAACTGCACTCATTTATATTGGGGGAAGAAAAAATGTGGAATATTTTATGAAAGGATATGGAGTAAATAAACATGAGACTATAAAACATATGTTTACTCCAACTGCAATAATTTTAATGAGCTGTATGGCCATTTCGGTAATTAATTCCTCATCAGCAGCACTAGAACCCAAACAAAGGAAATCCATAATTTCAAAAATGTTTAAAATGCATAAAACCAAACGAAATCCGAATAATCAGTAATATCAAATATAGCTAAAGACAAAGCTACCATGGAGGGAGTTAATCATTAGGTTTTAGAATTTACATAGTTAGGAGTTAAGGAGGTGGGTTTTGACACTTCATCTGGCAATCCTACTTATTCCCCAACTACATTATCAAGGGACGAGATAATCACAAATCACACTTCTGTGTTAGCATCATTCGGTTTCAAAGTTGATGAGAATAACATATATCTCCTTTATATTTACTGGGTGCCTAAGCTTCACAAGAATCCCTACAAACAGAGATTCATTGCAGGATCTGCCAGGTGCACCACTAAGCCCCTATCCAAACTCCTTACCACTTTACTGACTGCAGTTAGAGATGGTCTAAAAAGCTACTACGAAAAAAGCATATTCCACGAGCGGCGTGAATCAGATGTGGATTCTTAAAAAATTCCAAAGATCTCCTTGAACAGCTCTCCTCAAACAGTCTCGCATACTGCAATAGCATTCAAACTTTTGATTTTTGTTGAATGTGGAGGCCGTGTTTTTCAACAGACAATAGGGATTCCTATGGGAACAAATTGTGCGCCACTTTTAGCTGACCTTTTCCTTTGTTCGTATGAAGCAAAGTTTTTACAGGGGCTGATACAACAGAAACAAAAACAACTAGCCCAGACTTTTAATTTCAGCTTCAGATATACAGACGATGTACTTTCTATTAATAACCCAAGATTTAAAGAATATTTACATCGTGAACTTGAAATTAAAGAGACAACCGATACACCCGATTCTGCTTCATACCTTGACCTTTTGTTATACATTGACGAGCATGGACGTCTGAAATCTAGATTATATGACAAACGTGATGATTTTGACTTTCTAATTGTGAACTGCCCCTTTCTCTGCAGCAATATACCTACATCCCCAGCATATGGAGTATATATTTCACAATTAATTTGTTACAGTAGAGCGTGCAGTACATACAGTGACTTTGTGGAAAGAGCAAAATCATTGTCACAAAAACTGCTGAGTCAGGGATATGTTCAGCCGTTGTTACTTTCGTCCCTTCAGAAATTCTATGGCCGTCACCACGACATCATAGATAGATATGAAATGTCAGTGTCACAAATGAAAACTGACATTTTTAGCTAGATTCACGTCTTCCCGGATTTGACATTACCGGTTCTGACTTCACCCTGGATTGACCCACTGACAGCGTGACGGGTGCTGCATACAGAGTAGGACATGCTTACCCTTCCGGACCACCTAATGTCGCTCTCGGTTTTTATGGGAGTTCACACTGTCAGTGCTTTAGTTTTTTTGTGTTGTCTTGTTAAATTTTAGTTTTTTCTTCGTCAGTGATGTTTATGGTACCAATTTGTCCCTGTCCATGTTTGACTACTGAAGTGATTACAAAAGCTTTTCAAAATTTCACCTTGGTACTGTTTGAGGGTTACAGAAGTTACATGTACCATTTTGTCTCAGGGTTAGAAAATGACAATAACCAATCAGTAACCTAACAGATCCTTCAAAACATATGCCTCACTGACCATGTGACGGGTGCTGTATACAGAGCAGGATATGCTTGCCCTTCCGGAGCACCTGATGTCACTCTGTGTGTTTTTTTTTTTTTGGAGTTCACACTGTTAGTGCTTTAGTTTTTTGTGTTGTATATGTAATGTTCGTGTGTTTTGTGGGCATGTGGTGTCTTTGGTCTTACGTCTTCTGGTGTTCTTGCTTTTGCCTTGTCTCTGGACTTTGATTTGTGTAATCTTGTGCTTTGTTCCTTCGGTATTCTACTGCCGTTGTTTTTTTCTAGACAATAGTAATCGAACAAAGTGTACACATGAGATATTATCTCATGTACAAGTACACCATATCTAAGAAAAATAAAGAGCATACATCTCTACCACGCGGAATTGTTTTACCACTCCGCATTGCAATAAAAGTTTTTTTTTACAGAGTAACTTCCCTTTAAACTTACTGCAATTAATGCGTAATGACAAAAGATTGAATTTCAGAATTACAGAAGTATGGATATTGACGAAAATAAATGATTTCGACAAGGATTAATATTATGTATTAAAGTTAGGAATGCAAAATGATGGAATGTTAGTTTCTTTATCTTCACAAGTATCAATCTATGTTGTACGTCAATTGTTTTGGAGATAGGTATACATGTACGTAGTACCAAGGTTATCAACTTTGTTTTGTAATAGATAAACATAAAGTTTTATAATTTACTTAGCAGATGACTTCACTGGTTTGTGGACAGGCTTTCCATATTATAAACTGGCTTCCCCACAATAAACCAACCACCTGCGATAGCTCTGTAGCCGGGGACCCTGAAAACCGATCTCGGCATAATATGGAAAGCCTAACCGCAAACCATTGTATCCAGACTGTGTGGAGAAATGCCACGTCCCATGCAGTATGAAAGCCCCTTCTATATTTTTCTAAGGAGACAAGAGTCACCGGAGGTCGTATAGAATGCTAAATGTTCTGCCCAATCCAATTTCCAGTGGTTATCCACTTACCAATTTTATTACTACCCTCTTTTAAATATAATCTTTTGTATTGATTAATTTTTTTCGTCCTGATATATATATATATATATAGTTAATATTGCTCACTGGACGAAAAACTCTACCTTATCAATCAATCAAACTATTAATTCGAGATTTTTTTGGGGCCTAACCATACTTTAATCAAGCCGTTCTTATATGAATTGTTTCCCTTCTGGATTGGTGGTATCACCGAGGAAAATTGTATTTTTCAATTTATCAGCAAGATATTTAGACAAAAAGAATAGCACATCGGATAAAAGCAAAACGAAGTTAATTTGCACCTCTGAATCATTTTTTACTATATACAATGTATTTGTGATTTCACTGACAAGTTGATTGTGTTTATACAACAGAAGACAAATGACCTTACTCTTAAATTGAGGTCCGTGATTCCTGTACATTTACTATGTTTCGTAATGAAATGATGGAAACGCTGCATTTTTATCTCTTTATATAAGTCCATGCATAAAGTTGGTAAATTATAGAAATGTAAATCAATTACGGAAAGGCGATTAATGTAGAAATCACAACAGACACTATCACCATATAAAGATTCAGAACTGTAGAAATATTTATAATTTTATCATATTTATCGGGACTCAAGACAGTTCCGTCGATCTAGAAATTATCATCTAAGAGAGAGAGAGAGAGAGAAGAGAGAGAGTGCTGTCTAAACAAAGGTCGCAATCAGGGTTATACAGTCCTCTTAATGATTTTCAATCCATAGGTACCATGAAGGCTGACAGTGACAGTATTGTATTGGATAAGATGTTTTTTCCAAGAAGCAGCAGATCAATCTATCAATCCAATGTATTATGCACAACAAACAACACTTCTGTTATATATCTCCAAAAATATACTATAGATAACTCTGAACAAAACGACATGATCATCCTTCGGGGTTTTTTTTTATTTCGTTTATTATTTGTTATAGTTAAACAAATTTCAAAAAATGAATCCAAGTCGTAATAACAGACCCGTTGAGCAGATGTTCTGGTTGGACGGGAGCATTCCTTATATCATATTTGGCATTTCTTATAGGACTTACCCCTCCTTTTTGTTTAGTATATATTGCCACATAGATATAGAACGGGGAATTTCGTTGTTTTCTATGGTATTTTCCCATTTATCAGCAAATACAAGTTATTTTGCCGAAAAGAAAAGGAAAGAATAACATATGAGAAAAATGAAAATATAAATGAATTTACATTCAAAGCTCGTGTTTGAAGGCATTATTCTTAACTTCAAGATGAAGGGCAACAATAAAAAAGACGTTTTATTGTTTGGTTTCACCATGCATTTGTAGAGACTTTTTCTTATGTGCATTTACTCCATATCCTTTCATTCTCTGTCTATATGATTAAGAATACTCTGTGAATAAAAGACTTGCATATTTTAGATTGCACAAAGTCTACAGCGTTTTGGGTTAAGTTCTTAAGCCATATATAGATTATTTGGTTTGCGATCAAATGCCTACAATGTTTTGCCTGTGTTTTTAAGGTACAATGGATTGAGTTATTAGTTCAACAGAGCTTTACATGAAGTCAACTTCTTAGACTACAGCGCTTTGGTTTATAGCATTTTAGGCTCTATTCTTTAGGATTGGTAAATATGTACATACTTTTTATTGAGCACTTACGCTAAGAGTTCTCAGTTGCGTTCTACATGTACAATTTTCAGCATAAGATGTATAAAGGTAATTTTTCGAGGCTGTTAAGCTCCTAACTAGCTTCCACAGTAGAGATTCATGTTCGACAACTCAGCATTAAAAACTGTGAATTTTAGTTTAAATGAAAAGTTTCTCTAAATTCGAAGACTTCAGAAAAACAAGACACCGTATCTAAAACTTGAAAACATTATGTGTTTCAATTTCCTCTTTTTACCTGAACTAAAGTCTGTCCCACTTCCTTTAGGTAATTGAAATCTTACGATTTTAGCTTTATTCTTACACCAATCTTTATCATATTTGGTATGTAAATAAACAATGACCATACATAACTGAAATATGTTGAATTCGCGGTTTACGACATGCACAAAAGTCTGCAGTCATGTGCATTTTCACATTTTTTTCAAACAGGTGAAAATTTCTAATTGACGGATTTTCCTATTTTAAGGGTGACCAAGTAACTTGATAAAATAGATGACCCGAGTTGACCTACCTATTAATAGCAAGTTGTACTCGTTCGAGGTTAACAATTGTAATCCACGGACACTTTGTCTGTAAACACCAAATAGAAATTAGCAGTACATTAACAATTCCTTCAAATATTTCTTTTTTAATTAACGCATGCATATTTCAATTACATGTTTGGGTATTTTGTTGAATTATTTTATTTACGGGTATGTTTTTTCTTTAATTAAAAGGGGGATCAAAGCACATGGTAAAAGCCTAAGTGAGACTTGTTTATTATCTGACCTCGGGTAATACCTGCCAATACCTATTCCAGAATGGCCCAGTCTTCTCGATAATGGTGCGCCGAAAATATTATCCCTTTAAAAGCATGGAGCAATTTTAAAAAGTATTTTTTCTCTCCATATGTATTGGAAATCATCAAATTAAAAGTGGTTTCAGAAGTGTACAAATTTTTTACACAACCATGCAAAATCCAGTGCCGAAATATGCAATATTAAAGTCAGTAGAAGAGATTTTTCATTATCTAAAGGAAGTGAAACAGACTTTAATTCGGTCAAGAATAACAGCGTTTTTCACTTTTACTTGATACTTACTGCCCTCCCCCTTCCCGCATTCACCCGATAGATTATTAAATAACTGATTTTTCTTTCAAGTTTCATGAGTATTAAATTATTTTTTTTGGGAGCAAGCACTTTTGAAATCAAGAGTTTTGCGCTAACTGCACAGATACATTCGCTTCGCGAATAGGTCGTATCTGCAAAATTTGCGCTTTCTTTACTGATTCTATAAATTGTTTTGGGTTGTTCCCCTTTTAACACTAATTTTCCAGATCTAACGTACATTTCTTGGTGCTATTTAGGTGTTATTTAAATAGAAATAAAACGGCGGGAATGCGGGTAGGCAAATTAAAATCGTGAAGAAATAAAATTGCAAAAATTAATTGGATAAATGGTCCAGTAAAACGTCTGGGAAAATGAAATAAACAAAATGAATAGATTGCTTGATGGTGGCAAAAAAGAAACCTGACAATCTTAGGAAAGATCATGTACTAGTATTTGCCAATATTTTCATTTATTGGGTCTGTTTGTATGGTACTAAATATTTATTTAAAAAAGAAAAGAGGTTTTAAATTTATTTGGAACAACAAACCAGACAAAGTAAAACGGAATACAATAATAGGTTTTTATAAACAAGGGGTTTATAATAATGATTGGCTTTAAGACTTTACATGTCTATTTGGCTAAACAATTATGAAATAAATAGCAGATATGTTATGACCTTTTAGGCCATTTTTATCTTATCACGACCTTGACAGGCTTAACACAACTTTGTTCAGACGTTGTAAAATTTTAAGATGATTTAGTTATTCATGAACATTAACATTATTCGTCTGAAAAATTAACTAATTTATACACAAAGCGTTGAAATATTTTAGAGGAATAACTTTCGAATTAACAATATCGTAAATAAATAATGTGGTGTGATATTTGGTGAAAATAAATAATTTGTTCGAGATTTTCATAGAATAAATAATTTTTCGAGGCAAAACAGCCCAAGCGCCCCTTAAAAATCAAATGGTCGCCCCCTTATAGCGTACTAAGTAGCAATTTACAATGAAGCACTAGCCTTTGGATGTTTTAAAATTTCAAAAAATATAGTTTTTTGGAGTAATGAATTAAAGTGAGGACACATATTTTGTAGGGTTTAGCTGCTTTCATCTTTAGAACGCTTTGCCGTTTCTTGGTTTTTGCTCAGCATAACAGATCTCGACCTCGACTTGACACAACAAATACATTTCCGCATTTTAATAAATGTAAATTATACGAATCTAAAAACACACCCTTTAGTTAATTACTATAATCGTTTAAAACTTAGTAAATTAGAACAGTATAAACGCGTATAACATATGAAAGAATAGATATAATGTCAAATATAAATAGAGCAAATTGAAATACCGTTGAAATATCATTCAAAACAGACTGCCTGGTTAAGGGTAAATTATAAAATTTTGACCAAATCGGTACAACACTGTTAAATACTGGATTGAAATATTTTCAAAACACAACTTTAGATTAAAAAAAAAAATGGCGTGGAGAAATGATGTATTCTGAAACCAAACATTGCAAAAGTTACGTGAAACAATTGTAAAATCAATTATGAGACATAATTCACAAATATATTAAAGAGTAAAAGGTAGGTGCTAAAAAATCTATTTTAATGCTTAATTTTATCAAATTTGTAAACGGACGTCTTTGGTTATGTTTGAACTTTCAAGCGTGTATTGATGCATTATTTACTACACTATTGCATGCTGTTGTCAACCTGCTGAATATGAATTTCACTAATTTTCATGACACTGGTGGCAGCCAATAGAAACGAATCTATGCCAAAGGAATACTTGGGCTTGGTAAACAATTTTTTACATTTGATCCATATTTTTTGGAGGGAGGAGATCACATTCTGTGAAGACGGAGGTAATGAGTATGGTACTTAGTAAATATACAGCTATACATTTACATGACATTTGTAACTGAAGATATGAAATATTTCTGAGCACTAAGTATAACTGATGTCTAAAGTGTGTATTTTATGTACTGTGTCTATAGCACTAAGGTAAAGTGCATGACTTTCTTGTTCTATGTATGATGTATTGACAACAATATAGTGACATAAATATATTGTCAGCATGGAATATTATGATTTACTGTCTGAGCAATGTACCGCATTACAATTTGATGGCACCAAATTGTTTGAAGTATTTTGGATGCAGTTCTCTATGTCTGCAAATAGATATAACTGGTCACCAGAAGACATGTACCGCCGTTTTGGAGATTTGGAAACACCGGAGATATGCAGATTTTAACTTAGGCAAATGATTATGAACAAGGGGGAAAGTATTCAATAATATGTTTGTAGAATCGAAAGACATGTACGGAATAAATAACTTAATACCGAAGTTACTGTGAATTTACGTTCTGCATATGCGCATTTCGACAAATTATGTCTCTTCAGTGCAGATAAAACCTAAACGTTTGGAAGACCATAAAAAAACTGATAGAGAACAAATAACCAATATAATATAAATTGTAGCCAAAATCAGCTAAGGACAGAGCTTTGCATGAGGGAGATACTCCTTAGTTTTCAACAAAATTTACAAAAATTTAGATATTGTAAGGTTTTAAAAAATAATCGGCTTTCGGGTCAGCACCTTACTACTGACTACTGGGCTAGTGAATGCCATCGGGGACTAACAGTCCACCAGCAGTGGCATCGACCAAGAGGTAACAAATAACTAAATACCGAAGTTACTGTGAATTTACTTTCTGCATATGCGCATTTCGACAAATTATGTCTCTTCAGTGCAGATAAAATCTAAACGTTTGGAAGACCATAAACTCAAAGATGTTAAAAAACTGATAGAGAACAAAAATCCAATATGATATAAATTGTAGCCAAAATCAGCTAAGGACAGAGCTTTGCATGAGGGAGATACTCCTTAGTTTTCAACAAAATTTACAAAAATTTAGATATTGTAAGGTTTCAAAAAATAATCGGCTTTCGGGTCAGCACCTAAGTACTGACTACTGGGCTTGTGAATACCATCGGGGACTTACAGTCCACCGGCAGTGGCATCGACCCAGTGGTAACAAATAACTAAATACCGAAGTTACTGTGAATTTACTTTCTGTATATGCGCATTTCGACAACTTATGTCTCTTCAGTGCAGATAAAATCTAACGTTTGGAAGACCATAAACTCAAAGATGTTAAAAAACGGATAGAGAACAAATAACCAATATGATAAAAATTGTAGCCAAAATCAGCTAAGGACAGAGCTTTGCATGAGGGAGATGCTCCTTAGTTTTGAACAAAATTTACAAAAATTTAGATATTGTAAGGTTTCAAAAAATAATCGGCTTTCGGGTCAGCACCTAAGTACTGACTACTGGGCTGGTGAATACCCTCGGGACTAACTTTACCAGCAGTGGCTTCGACCCAGTGGTAACAAATAACTAAATACCGAAGTTACTGTGAATTTATTTTCTGCATATGCGCATTTCGACAACATATGTCTCTTCAGTGCAGATAAAATCTAAACGTTTGGAAGACCATAAAAACAAATATGTTGAAAACTGATAGAGAACGAAAACAATAAATTTTACATATTAATGTCTTATCGTTTGTCCTTTATATGAAGGAATAATTAGAGCAAGAGCAATGCAGATAATTATGACAAGATTTGGTACTACACATATACATGTAGAATGGAATGCAGCCCGTATGGTGTCACCACTGCACTATCAGGTTTGTTCTGTGACGTCGTGATACCTGGAAAATGCACGCACCTAGAACAATTTTTGAACATGTGTGAAATACAACTTTTCCCGCGAGTTACATGATAGTGCAGCGGCGACACCAATCGGGAAAAGCAGGAAGGTGAATTCCATTAGACATTGTTTTAAGGAAATGTGATGATAACGAACATTTGTCCGTGTCAACCAGCTGATATCACAGCCAAGGCAAACATATGCAGTTTCAGAGAGAATACGATTGTATCATAAATGCAGTGCATTTGACTAGAGATGGGTTGGTCTTTCTTCTTTGTCTCTCTTAAGGAGACAATCATTTGCTTTTTTAGGGGGGAAAGAGGGGGGGCTTGGGCGATTTTTGAATTAATAATTTAATCTTGGTGCCAGTGGAAATAAATATTCTACTCCTACTTGTACTGAAAATAAATAATTTGATTTTGATTTGGAGGATATTTTTTTTGTTGTATAAAATGAAAATGAATAATTTGATGTGACATTTGTTAAGAAAAATAATGTTCGAAATTTTTCCAGGCAAAATCGCCCAAGCCTCCACCTGAAAATCAAATGGTCGCCCCTAAGCAAAGATGAAATGGAGATAACAAGTTGTCCATAAATTAATGTTATCCAGAGAACATTATAGAGATTGTTACTCCTAAAAGCAGAAAAAAAGAAATAAGTGATATGATTCATTTCAATAAGTTAATATTTTATAAAACCAAAAAACGGATAGAGAACAAATACCCAATATGATATAAATTGTAGCCAAAATCAGCGAAGGACAGAGCTTTGCATGAGGGAGATACTCCTTAGTTTTCAACAAAATTTACAAAAATTTAGATATTGTAAGGTTTCAAAAAATGATCGGCTTTCGGGTCAGCACCTAAGTACTGACTACTGGTCTGGTGAATACCCTCGGGGACTAACAGTCCACTAGCAGTGGCATCGACCCAGTGGTAACAAATAACTAAATACCGAAGTTACATGTACCTGGAAAGGATTTCCAGGTGCAAATGAAGATTAATGGTCCAGATTATAGTAGAATATTCTTTGAATGGATATCCTGATTCAGATTTTAGTTACAGAGTTTTGACTAGTAAACCTATGTCAGTAGAAAATTTAATAAAGGAGATATTATGGCAGGAACATTGTAAAGAAAGCTTTCCAAAAATTAAACAATCTTTTTCAAAGGATGCAAAGATAAACAATAAGTATCATGTGAAAAGGTAAAATAATGAGAAAAATAAAGTTCAGAAACCTATCTTAAAATGCTTGTTTTGCAAAAAGCAAGGACATACAAGAAAAAACTGTTATAAAAGATTAAGTAAACAACAGCAAGTGAAAAGTGATACTACATGTAGACTCACAGGAAACAATGACAATGCATCAATCACTCCTTTTGGCTAGTACAACTAATTATATGTCAATATACTGTGAAAATAATTCAAAAGGTGATTTTAATTGTACAACTGATCCATTTGTTGAGAGCAACAATGCTGCAAAGTCGGATTATAAAGGATTTTTAGAAATGCATAGTGCACTAGTAATTGGTAATAAATCAGAGGAAGTCCATATTTCTCAATTTGACAATTTCAGATATTCTTGTGAAGATAAAGACAGTTTCTCTTGTTCAGATCAGTTTAATAATGGATTGACCGTAGTGTGTAACAGGTTAAAACAACATGACTCTGTTGAAAATTATATGCTCACCATCATGTGGATGTTTTTGATAAACAACTGTTCATTAAAACTTATTTCTTTATATGAACTGAAAAAAACACTTTTTAGACATGCTTGATATATTGTTTGCCTAATATTGTTTGCCTAATGTGACAATTATAGATAAATTGGTAGATTTTAAATATATTCCATACATGCGAAGAACATTTCGAGGACGAAATCTTTTAAAAAGGTGAGCAGTGTTGTAAACCTGCATTTTTCATGTAGTACCTTTGCTTTACCATTTTAGTACATTTTTTACGTTACTTTATTTCCCGTATCTTGATGTCATTGTTTATGACGTCATTTAATTGTTGTGTTATGATAGAACTTTGAGCTAGTTGTTTATGACGTCATTTAATTGTTGTGTAAATGTTATGATAGAACTTTGAGCTGTGTTGATGTGATGTTCTTGTTTATGTGTTGTTATAGCCTGTATATTGGATTAAATGATGTTTTTGTAATCACACATGTGTTTTGATTCTGTGGTATTTGGTTATGAGAAGACCTGTTGAATTCAATAAAATTTCATTCAGAGCAGTCCCGTGTATATTTTGAAGGGGGGGGGTAACGTCAAAATTGCCCTTTTCCGTCAAAGGAAAGCCACAATTCATACCAGTGACATGCATTTTCTGACAGCTTAGATGTTGATAAATAATATTTAGCAATGAAATTACATGGGTATTTTGTGTCATTTAAACTAGTTAAATAAGCGACTTTTTTAATTCCCGTCGCTCTATTTTATAGGAGTGGGGTGCTGTTATGGTATCCGCAACTCATCCTGAACCATTGAATGGAATTCGGTGAAACTTTCAGATAATCGTTATCAAAGGATTCTATAGTGCACCTCCTATTTTAAATTTAGATCTGACCCATTTTTGGGGTTTATCATAGCCATATATGGACTTAGCCATGCATAAACCAATGAATCTAATTCAATAAAAATTTCAGATAATCTTTGTCACATGATGCCATAGTGCACCTCCTGTATTGGATTGTGATCTGACCCATTTTCGAGGTTCCCCATAGTCATACAACTTGGTCATGCATTGTAAATTAGGGGTTCCCCATAGTCATACAACTTGGTCATGCATTGTAAATTAGGGGTTCCCCATAGCCATACAACTTGGTCGTGCATTGTAATTAAGGGGTTCTCCATGGCCATACAACTTGGTC
Organism: Modiolus philippinarum; assembly: GCA_002080025.1. Classification (NCBI taxonomy): domain Eukaryota; kingdom Metazoa; phylum Mollusca; class Bivalvia; order Mytilida; family Modiolidae; genus Modiolus; species Modiolus philippinarum. The sequence goes on along the minus strand of MJUU01005886.1, from coordinate 15,662 downwards.
GTGCATTGTAATTAGGGGGTACTGGTATGATATCCGCAACCCCTTTTAAACCAATGAATGAAATTTGATAATCATTTCAGAGCTTATTCATTTATAGGTGTCATAGTGCACATCCTATTTTAATTTTTTAACTGACCAATTTTGGGGATTTTTAATATCCAGATTTGAACACTGCCATCAATGTACATGTATCTTGTTTGGGGGAGTGGGGTATCATTTAGTGAGCTATGCTCACAGTATTTCTACTTTCAAATACTTTTTAATTAACATATGAATATGTTTAATATGTGCTGCTTCTCATTATGTAATCGAAACACTGTAGTTTGAGTAAGTAACTATTGTTTAAAGTTGGTGGTAAGTGATCGAATACTGGGTTTAATCAAAAGAATCCTAAATCAAAAATTTAAAAACCATGATAATTTAGATTATGTTCTAATACACTACGTTCAAACGAACAAAAATTATTTATGTACTTGTTTGCTTCCGTATTCTAATTGACAAAACAGCTCCAACTTGTAATAACTTGACTGAATAAATAAACTAAATAAATAACAAGTTTATTTTAGAATCAGACAGGCACGATGACCAGTTTCGACAGTACAAAGAAAGCAAAGCAATACTAAGTAGAAAGTTATATAAAAAGTGACTTGGAAACAGATAATCGTTTTTCTGTACTTTCTTGAACGTAACCGTCCTTAGCTGACTCAGACCTCCATCTGCCGTGTAATTTAAATAACCTGTCAGAAATATTGCGTTTGGCAGCTAAAGTAGCTCCACCAGATCTGAAACTGTGTGTACCAAATAAATTGGGGTCTAGACCCAAGGAAGCTACAGCATCCCTGACTAATTCTCTAACTCTAGTATAAGACAAACATACATCTGTAGATCTTAAGCGGAAAATATTTAAAGACTTACAAAAAACCAGAGGCCTGAAAATGAATTCATCAGCAGATAGACTTAAATTAGCTGCTGCAAGGTATTCTGACAAGATTTTTACTGAGCACTTATTATCATTAAGTTTGGCTATAAAAACATGATTTCCTTGTCGATAGCAGTCTGTTTTTCCTTTTTCTTAAAAAAATAATTAAATATTCATCTTCAAAAGACAAATGTTTTGTTCTTATATTGCAAACTTCATTGAATCTGAGAAAACCAAAAAATGATAAAAAACAAATTGACAGTAAGCGCAAGTCTTTGACTGATACACAAGAACCATGAAATGTATCATATAATTTCGACATCATGCTGTCATCTATAGGCTGTTTCTTTTTCACAGGCCTAATATATGACTCTAGACAAAAGACTCTAGAATTGTCTGTACTAAAGACGAATTGCAGGGATTATCGACAACAGCAATATTGTGTGCCCATCTGATACCATAAAAAGCTGCTTCTATTGTGCTGAAATGTGATTTTGTTTGAATTAAATGTTGTAGATATAAGCTTACATACAGCTCATCAGAAGGCAAAACAGACACAATTTCTGGATATTTCCTTGTCCAGTCTACATATTGTTTGAAACTTGGAGCATATTTTTCAACAGTAGTTTTCGCTCTGCTACTAAATGCAGAAGTCTCCATATTTTTTTAACAGAAGCTGTAAATCAGGATGAATGACGTCATTATGTTCCCAAAATCCAGACTGGAAAATTATCTGCAAAAGTCAAGGAGGCGATCTTTTGCTCATTTCTAATAAAATGAAATAATACTTTCTATAATACAAATACATACCTTAAACAACCAGTGTATATCATATCCTCTAATTCCTGTGACCACAAAAGGCAATACCACAGTGGTAACATATATAACCCGGTGGCAGTAAACTGGGTCCAGTGACCCGTCAAAAACGTCCAGTGACACAGTTTGTACTTCACAAAGCATTACGACCAAAAACTGCAAAATAAAATATGCATGTCAACAAGAGAATATTAGTTTGCAACCAGTCTAACAGCTAAAACTAAGCCTTTGAAAAGACCGTTTGCAAAAATAGAATTTCTGTTTTGACCTGGTACGAAAATGCGATGAACCTCGTGAAATTCTAACACCTCTGAAACATAAGAGTGATATACCATATTAGCCTTAAATAATAATGGCCAGAAAGCAGACGAGGGCCATTTTGGTACAATTAACGTACCCCTGGCTTTGCAGCGTACAAGATGGTTTATACATTTACTAACAAGTGCAATAGGTGGCACTAGCCAATTGTTTTCTGATGCCCAGTGGCACGAAAAATCATCTATCGCAGATGCACCAGGGTTCCAAAAACGAGAGCTAAATTTAGGAAGTGTAGCATTGTCCATATCTGCAAATCTGTCATAAGTATGTGGCCCCCACATGCCATCAAGAAACTGAAAAAATTCGGTAGATATACCCCAATCATCTATGTCTATAATTCTACTGAGTAAGTCAGCCTGCTCATTTTCACCTCTGGGTAGCCAATTTACGTTTAATGAAATATTAAGTTTCAAACAACATTCAAAAATGTCCAAAGCTAGATCTTGTAAGCCCTGTACTTTGCTTCCTTTAAGGATAATCCTAACTGCGTTTTGATTATCAGTATAAAATGTGATAGAACTACTTCTTAACATGTCTGAAAAGGCTAATAAAGAAAGCTGAATAGCTTTTACTTCCCTCGAAGTGGAGCTTTTGACTTGTTCTGATTCTAACCACATCTTGTGCATAACTATGCTTGTATTTTTAATGTATCCAGCTGCGCCTGTTGCGCTAGCATCTGTAAAAACGTAAAAATCGGAGCTGAAAAGTAAAAGATCAACTGAATTTAAAGACGAGAGATTATTGCCCCAAAAGCATAATTCTCTAATGCAGTCTACAAACATTCTTAGATTGACGAATTGGTCCCAATCGTCTCTTTGGTTAATAACTGAAAACAAACATCTAGTCATCATAATTTGAGAAACATTACCAATAGCAGGTGTAAGAGCAATAATTCTGCCACAAATTCTCGCCAAGTCTCTTACCCTGATTCTATACTCGTACGAATCCAGAATTAACTGTAAATTAGACAGTTTCCTTTCTGGAATCAACAGTTTACACTGTACTAAATTCCAAGTAAAACCTAACCAATCTATGGACTGTTCTGGCTCCCAGATACATTTTTCTCTATTAGGTACGAAACCGGCCCTTATCAAGCACGATTTTACAAACTCTGACTGTGTTTTGCAAGTTTCTAAACTTTCGTGTACACCAAAACCATCATTCAAATAAACTGCAATTGTAACACCGTTTTCTCTCCAGTGTTTCACTAGCTGTGTAAATTTAGATCTGACCCATTTTTGGGGTTTATCATAGCCATATATGGACTTAGCTATGCATAAACCAATGAATCTAATTCAATAAAAATTTCAGATAATCTTTGTCACAAGATGCCATAGTGCACCTCCTGTATTGGATTGTGATCTGACCCATTTTCGGGGTTCCCCATAGTCATACAACTTGGTCATGCATTGTAAATTAGGGGTTCCCCATAGTCATACAGCTTGGTCATGCATTGTAAACTAGGGGTTCCCCATGCCATACAACTTGGTCGTGCATTGTAATTAAGGGGTTCTCCATAGCCATACAACTTGGTCGTGCATTGTAATTAGGGGTACTGGTATGATATCCGCAACCCATCATTTCAGAGCTTATTCATTTATAGGTGTCATAGTGCACATTCTATTTAAATTTTTTAACTGACCAATTTGGGGGATTTTTAATATCCAGATTTAAACACTGCCATCAATGTATCTTGTTTGGGGGAGTGGGGTATCATTTAGTGAGCTATGCTCACAGTATTTCTACTTTTAAATACTTTTTAATTAACATATGAATATGTTTAATATGTGTGTAATCAAAACACTGTAGTTTGAGTAAGTAACTATTGTTTAAAGTTGGTGGTAAGTGATCGAATACTAGGTATAATCAAAATAATCCGAAATCAAAAATTTTAAAAACCATGGTAATTAAGAGATACATGAAACACAAATCAAAACCAAACGAAAGCTAAAGCAGCAAGAGAAGGGGCAGTCGCCCGTTTATTGAATGTTTGTCTAGTATTCGGCACCCAAGGAAGTTGTACCATTCAAAATCTCACTTGTTACTTAAATCTGAGCCAGTCATGCAAAAAAATGTAGTGACCTTATTTCAATCAGGAGCATCATACCTTAAGCATATGCATCTACTGATGAAAAACTAATCTTCTACAAGTTGAAGTATCTAAAATCCAGACTGTAACACAAACTTAACCTAAGTCACTCATGCATAAAATGTAGGTCATAGTGACCTAATTTTTATCTGGAGGTTTGTAACTTTGCAAGACGCATCTACATACAAACTATTATTCTTCTACGAGTTGTAGTATCTAAAATCCAAGCTGTAACGCAAACTTCAACCTAAGTCACTCATGCATGAAATGTAGTTCAAAGTGACACAATTTTTATTTGGAACCTCCCAACTTTACAAGACACCTCTACATACAAAATATTATTCCTCTATGAGTTGTAGTATCCAAGATCTTTACAAACATATTTAACCTTCGTCAGTCATGAATGAAATGTAAGTCAAAGTGATCTAATTTTTATCTGGAGCTTCGTAACTTTACAAGATGCATCTACATAAAAATATTATTCCTCTACCAGTTGTAGAATCCAGATCTGGACACTTACAAAAACTTTAATCTAAGTCACTCATGCATGAAATGTAGGTCAAAGTGACCTCATGTTTATCTGGAGTTCCTAACTTTACAAGACGCATCTACATATAAATATTATTCCCCTACAAGTTGTAGTATCCCAGATCTGGACTCTTACAAAAACTTTAACCTAAGTCACTCATGCATGAAATGTAGGTAGAAGTGACCTAATTTTTACCTGGAGCTTCATAACTTTACAAGACGCATCTACATACAAAATAGTATTCCTCTACGAGTTGTAGTATCCCAGATCTGGACTCTTACAAAAATTTTAACCTAAGTCACTCATGCATGAAATATAGGTCAAAGTGACCTAATTTTTATCTGGAGCTTCATAACTTTATAAAACGCATCTACATACAATATATTATTTCTCTACAAGTTGTAGTTTCCCAGATCTGTTTTCCATCTACGACTTGTTATTCAAAAGATATATGGTCTTAAGTTTGAACGAACGGACGAACGGGTCAAACGCTATATCCCCTCCCCAACTTCGTTGGACGAGGGGATAACAAAACGAAACATAAGACAAAGTCTAAACGAATCTTCCATTGTTTGGTTGAATCATGTATTTGTATAGACTTTGTCTTATGTGCATTTACATGTACTCCATAAACTTTCATTGTTAATTAGCAGCTACATGTAATTTATATCAACTTAGTGCTGCTCCAAAATTGAATTGGACGAGTAAAACGTTATTTTTATGAATTATGCCAATGCGATCCTTTGAAGTGTTTCTCATAACAGATTGAGAAATACATACATCTGATTTCTTTTTACGGAGCATCTCATTTTTACAGTATCCAAGAAATACTTCTATCACCTTATGTATAATACGAAGTTTTATATACATGTACATGTATATTTCAAAGCCAAGTATTGAACAAAAAACATAATCCGATTTATTGAAAAATATGAAAACAGCTAAAAAAAAAATATTTGTGTTTTGTGCAGCAACTGGTGAACTTCTGTATGATACTGTTGTTTTCTACGCTGTCTGTATGCAAGAGAATAAAAAAAATCCGTTGTGGAGGGCCAAAATATGACCCACTATAGACTCTCTTAAAATGACTAATTGCTAGACTCAATACTGTTTACTAAGAAAAAAAATGTATGAGAAAATAAAACAAACAAAAACAAAAAACAAAAGCAAACAAATTACTGAAATGTCAGATTTTCCTTTTCTTCAAATACAGCCTTTTGCCGATTGGAACAAGTTGAATTGATTTATTAAATAACAGAAGTACGACAATTTGGGTTGCAGTTTAAGCGTTCTGTTTGATATTTGGTTGAGTTCTTCAGCTTAAGGTAGATCGACACTAATACAAGGCGCAGTTCGAAACACAAGTCGAATGCAGGAATGACTTGATTTTCAATCCGGATTATCGGGGAAAACAATAGCACAACAGCTACAAAACCAATTGATAGAAAAGATACATGATGTTCAATTTCAACCCAGTGGTGATGTTTAAACCAATCGATTAATTTCACGACGAAACACTAAGTGATGACTTAACCCTCTCTTTAAGTTTTATATACCAATAAAAATGCATAGAATTTAATTAATTTATTATTTATTTATTAACATTGGCAATGTTTTGGTCGCGCCTTTATAACTCCTTAAATTAATTTGCACACATCAAACAGTTCATTATTTGCACAAACAATGTCCGCATTGAACATTCGGCACAAAAGAAGCGTTCTATTCATAGAACAATATTAAATTCATTAGGCACATCAGCAATATTCAATTAATTAGGCACAAAAGCAATATTCAATTCATTGGCACGTAATCAATTATCTATTCACTTCATTGGCACATAAGCAATATTCATTTCATTGGTACATAAGGAATATTCAATTGATTAGCACATAAGCAATATTCATTTCATTGGCACATAAGCAATATTCATTTCATTGGCACATAAGCAATTTTCAATTCATTTGCACATAAGCAATATTCAATTCATTGGCACATAAGCAATATTCATCAGGCACATAGGCAATATTCAATTTGTATGGCACACATCAGTTAATCTTCGTTGTACTTGACCCTGGGATCAGTAGTCAAGACGAATAATTTCAAAGAGACATACTGTGCCGCGTTATCGCATTGAAGTACTTCTCAAAGGAGTTCTTGCCAACACGTCGTTTTACTCGTTTAGCCGCGCCGAGGGTTCAGTTGTTTGGTTGAATTGGTCTTAGAAACTCATCTTCACTTCCACATTCTTTGCATGCATTGTGTTCTTCCTTCCAAGTACTGCTCATATAGCTCTTCCTGTTTTCGCATATTCGTCTACACCGAGAAATCATCATTTGGTTGAAGTGACAAAACAAGACCTTCCACACTTCCATATTCCTGAAAATACAAATCAAGCAGCAGCAGAAATTTGTTAACACAGCAAAATATAGGGTGGGATCAAGGGTTGGGTTTCATTGAGTTTGCGACTGTTTGTAACAGATATGTATGGATGCGTACCTGTCTGATGCCAGGGAGGAAAGGCCGGAAATTCTCAGACGGGATCTTTACATATCGAAGATGGGAGATAACTCGCTTAACTCTCAAGCTGATTAAATTGTTCATTTAGCATATGATTGCGAAAAGAGAAACAACTCTAACATATATACCTTGTTTCTCGATAAATCAATCTATTCGAGAAGGCGAATAGATGTTATTATCGGGGAAAACAATAGCACAACAGCTACAAAACCAATTGATAGAAAAGATACATGATGTTCAATTTCAACCCAGTGGTGATGTTTAAACCAATCGATTAATTTAACGACGAAACACTAAGTGATGACTTAACCCTCTCTTTAAGTTTTATATACCAATAACAAATGCATAAAAATTAATTAATTTATTATTTATTTATTAACAATGGCAATGTTTTGGTCGCGGCTGTATAACTCTTTTAAATTAATTTGCACACATCAAACAGTTCATTATTTGAACAAACAATGTTCGCATTGAACATTCGGCACAAAAGAAGCGTTCTATTCATAGAACAATATTAAATTCATTAGGCACATCAGCAATATTCAATGAATTAGGCACAAAAGCAATATTCAATTCATTGGCACGTAATCAATTATCTATTCACTTCATTGGCACAAAAGCAATATTCATTTCATTGGCACATAAGCACTATTCAATCCATTGGCACATAAGCAATATTCATTTCCTTGGCACGTAAGGAATATTCAATTGATTAGCACATAAGCAATATTCATTTCATTGGCACATAAGCAATATTAATTTCCTTGGCACGTAAGGAATATTCAATTGATTGGCACATAATTTGGAACATAAGCAATTTTCAATTCATTGGCACATAAGCAATATTCAATTCATTGGCACATAAGCAATATTCATCAGGCACATAGGCAATATTCAATTTGCATGGCACACATCAGTTAATCTTCGTTGTACTTGACCCTGGGATCAGTAGTCAAGACGAATAATTTCAAAGAGACATACTGTGCCGCGTTATCGCCAAAGGTCAGATCATGAAAACTCGTTGAGATGAGCTGACCTCCGCCACAAAGTGGGGGGAGCGGCACTTATACAGCCGGACCAAACATTGCATTAATTTGATTTTGGAAGATGGTATTGTTTAACTTGTTTAAAACTTCAAAGTATACATGATGAAGAAAAGGATATGGCGTAAATGCACATGAGACAAAGTCTCTACAAAAACATAGTAAAAACAAACAAAGGAACAACGCTTTCATTGTAATTTTTGTTGTTCTTCTTGTATACTCTTAGTCGTCATTTGAATAATACCATTTTATATATGAGCATCTTCTTTCGGTCGTGTTTTAGTAATTTTAAGGCATAAAATTGTTGAATTCTAATTATGTTAAGTTATATATAACTTAGCTTAATTCTGTAAATTTTTACTGACTGTGATTCAATATTAACAATGTGGTCATATGACTAACTTCCTTTACTCATTATTGAGTATGTACACGCCTCATACATTTTTTTGTATATAATTCATGTTCAATACTCACTACCTTATATTCCTCACCATTTTATTGTACTCTGTAATTATTCGCATACCCCCTTTCGCGTCTGAGAAATAAAAGCTTGCATGCATTCAAGCCGGTTTTGTAAGAACGGATGCTACTACCCAATTGAAGTTTACAGACAATATTTGAAGACGATTTCCTTTGCCTTCTAATATTTTTTTTTCTTTTGAGAGAGATGTTGAACGACACTTGATAATTTTGAATCAAACCACTGAGTATACAGCAGTTCCTTCGAAATTTTCCCTTGCGGTAAGGGCAAAACAGAAGTGTTTCCATCCATGATTGAAAGACATAAATGCTGTTCAAAAAATATATGGGGTCCGACTCTCCAGCGCTCGACAATAGTAAATCCATTTGGAATAATGTAAGAAAAACATTTAATTAATTTGAAATCAAAGTGGGCATCAATTCCTTTTGATACTTATGTTATAGGAAGTTTTGTGACTGACTTCAGATATTTCAAAGCCTGGTGATGGGATCGAAAAGGTACATTTAGGTTGTACGCAATAGCAAGAAGTTTGACTTCAATTTATGATGATCGTTTTGAAAGGATATGTACACAAAGAAATCTACAATTGAATCGAGAGGCTGAAACGAAATATTGTTTATTTTTTAATAAACTCGGACAAAAGCGTTTTGGTTAATTACGATCAACACTTTAAAAGTATAGATAAAATCCTAAAAACCGACTCAAAAATACGAGTTGAGTTTGTCTTTGTGCTTGCTCTTCATTCGGTGCTACATCTGCACTACTATATACCAAATAAACCTTTTGTATAGTGCGTTTCAAAGACGAATAGTTGCAATTTTGCAGATTTGAAATCTTTTGATATTTTTGTTCTGGGCCACGACTTGGGTGCATGCAAACTTATTAGAATTAGAAGTTAGTCGACAATATTAGAATATGCAGCTGCTTTCGTGAAATATCAAGTAATACATTGTCATTAGCTTACGGATTACAGAGAAGTCTGACATATATTTCTTGGCCAAACCTCGATAATCCGCATTACCTACTTAATTAATTTGATATGCAAAAAAAAATATTGTTATATAATATTCTAGGGCTTAGGATAGTTAGAAACGTGAAGCAGGGTCCCTTTTATTATTTGTAATTATGTAACGCATGAAAGAGACAATTTTTAATTCGTATACATACATATTTTTTTATATATACTTATATTTGACAAATTTCGCTCTCCTGTAAATCAACAATTTGTATCTTTGTTATTGAGTAATCAAATTAAATGAAAAATAACCTGAAACTGGGCTGCGAATAAATAAAATAACTAGAAACTGTTTGACATAGGGCTGTCAAGTCAGTACATAATCGAAAAGGTCAACTTTCCAAAGCAGCAGAGAAAAAGCACCATTTCGAATGACGCGTAGTGCACTGACAACAATAAGGCCACAAATTCATTGGGCTTTCCTGTAACTATGACGAATGAGAAACCTATTAACACTTTCTGGTTCTTTGTTAAATTTAACATGAAATCAGCAGATATGAAGACATCATCAGTTCTAATTACTGTTTAATGAAAGACAGTAGTATATCAGCACAGTTCAGGTCGCATTTGTCGAGGTGGTGCGAGGTGGTGCCTGGTGGTGCCGGAAGTGACGTAGACCGGAAGTGACGTCACCGGAAGTCGCGTGACCGGAAGCGGAAGTCACGTTACCGGAACACGAAGTGTTTTACTGCGCATGCGCAACCGGAAGTAGCCCTTTTTGAAGCCCTATAAGGCCATATTGACCGGAAATGACGTGTTGGAACAACGCGTGATCCTGCAGGGATGTTGTGTGACTTTAATGAAGCGCACACGGAAGTGGGCGTAGCCCATGGTATAGACCGGAAGTGGGTGTGTATCTACTGTAAGTAGCCATGTTATCCGGAAATGACGTGTTGGAACAACACGTGACCCCGCAGGGGTCTTGTATGACCTAATTACAGTGTACATGCGCGACCGGAAGTGGGCGTAGCTCCATGTGTTAACCGGAAGTCGGGTATTTTTTTTCATTATTCCCCTTTTTATAGTATAATTCGCTTTTTTCAATGTTATTCATTGTATATTAATCCTTTTTCTTTCATTTTCTCCATAATCCTCCCCTTTTCCATTGTTGTTATACATTTTCAGCCCCTTTTTCAATTTTGTTCTCTGTAATTTCGTCCTTTTTCATCCAATTTCTAGACTAATATCTAGACGTTGTCATTCAGCAATTGTCATTATATTTCTGTAGGTGTCTTCTATCACGTCCGCGTTCGTCATGGGAGTTTATTTTGTGGTTTGTTGATCTGTGGATGTCTTCTATCACGGCCGCGTTCGTCAAACTTGCTAATTATTTCCCGCGCTTTTTTATCTTTTGTTATAGCATTTCACCTTTTTCAGTATTGTTCTTTGTAATTTCACCCTTTTCATCCAATGTTTAGACTAAAGTCCTCTTGTGTAACCTTTTGTATGTGTTATTTTATTATTTTCCTCTTTATTTTATAATTTTCTTTCCCTTTCATCCAATCCTTAGAGGTATTTCCATTTTCCCCGCCAAATTCCTATAGTGTCGTCTGCTATTGCCATTTTGTTTCCTTTCATATTACATAATTATCCCCCTTTTTCATTCAATTCTTAAAGTGATTTCCTCTTCCCTTCCAAATTTCTATAATAATGTTGTCTGCTATTGGTTTTTTTTATTATTGTTTCCTATTTTATTTCATAATTATTTCCCCTTACCTGCCTAATATCTATACTGTCGCCTGATATTTTTAGATTTCCCGCCATTTGTCATCCAATCCTTAGAGGTATTTCCCCTTTGTCGCCATAATTCTATAGTGTCGTCTGCTATTTTTAACTTTCCCGCCATTTTT
>MJUU01005885.1:0-26922 GCA_002080025.1 Modiolus philippinarum | reverse complement strand
TAAACTAAAAATAGACGAAGGCTTTTTTTCATCCCGGGGGTCCTGAAAATGAATAGTACTCATACAGATCTTTCGAATTCCAAAATAAAAAATGGGGGGTCATGCGGCGATTCTTGGTGTAAATTGAGGCTCAAAAAGGGGTATATTGAAAAAAATAAAATATTTTTATGTCGACCAGATCCCATAAAAGGTCAAATTATCACCTCTTGGTTACATTGTTGAAATCATATTTGCTATAAACCGAATTGTTACATGACATAGTATTTTATTTTAAAACATTTAATTTTATTACCCACCAATCGTAGGAGTTGTAGTGCTTAATACTGAATACAGCTTTGGGTTCGAAACTGGATCCCTGTTCGAAAGTAAATAATTGCGTACATGATACCTTATATTACCAATTCGAGTACTATACCTCTCCAGCATATTTTCTACCATCCACAGAGTGTTCTGATCCGTCGTACTCGTGGTTGCCAAAGTGATAGTGAAAATTGTACAATTCATATACTTCTGCTGGGAAGTATGGGAACCCAGAAATCTGTGTTCCCTTATCATCTAATGTAAACGTTGGGGAATGACCTACAAAAAAGCCTTACTTCATAAAAACACAGACTTGAATAAAATTTTGGTCAAATCGATATTTTAAAAGAAACAACCGAAATCATTAGATCTACATCATTTTTGGACTTAAATCTTAAATTTAACGAAAATTATCATCTCAGTACTAAAGGTTACGACAAGAGAGATGGCTTTTATTTAGAACTTACCAATTTCTCTAACATGGACAGTGATATTCCAGCTTCTCCTTCTTACGGAGTGTATGTTTCAGTACACAGTTAATTTGTTACACGAAAGCTGGCACCAATTATGCAGACTTTCTCATTAGGGATAGCCATCATTGTGACCACTTATTAATCAAGGCTTTACTTTTTTGAAGTTTTGAGTTTGATTTTTCTTCCGTAGTGCGACAGTGCTTTATCAACAGACTAAGCTCCCTGAGCTAGCCGGCAGTGTAACGCGAGCACTCCTTGGTCCATTTTTTCAAAATTACGTATTGTCATTTTCTCTCCTTTCCAAATTGTTGTCAGGTAGTTAGATGTCTACCTGTATTGGGTTTTATTCGTATGTTTGTTCACGATAGAGAAACGGGACAGATAAAGGGGAGGTTTGGGTACCCATAAACAAGTTTAAACCTACCGCTTGCTTTTGCTAGCGCCGGTACAAGTCCAGCTGTTCCGAGTTTCTAACGTTTTTTAAGTTTGTCCTCCTATTTATTCGTGTTTTTCCTGCGTAGTTCCCTAGCAGATTGTAGCTTTTTTGTAGCCCCTGTTTATTTGTTTTTCCTGTGTTGCCATTGTCCTTGGAATATTCGTTTAAGATTGACGATTCGGTTCTCATTTTCGGTATTTAGTTGTTTATGTTTGAATCGAGTGATCATTCTCAGTAATAAGTGGTGTTAACTATCATTATTGACCCTCAGGCTGGTAAAATAAAAACTGAAATATATGATAAAAGGGATGATTTTGATCTCACTATAACTATTTTCCCTTTTCTTGACGGCGACGTTCCTCAAGCTCCATCACACGGGTTGTACATTTCTCGACTAGTACGATTCGCACGTGTTTGTTCTACTCGACAATTTAAATGAACGTATATCTTACTATCATAGCAAAACTTTTACAACAGGGTTATAGATTTCACAAGTTGTTGAACACCTTTAAGAAGTTTTATAACAGATATGAATATTCAATATCTAAATGTGGCGTTACTCGCAAACAGCTTATTACTAGGGCCATTTCTAATCCTCGTTTTTACGGTAATGTTGTTAAAAATGCCAAAAACTGGTTAAAAATCCAGAAGAACTGGGACGTAACTTACATTCTTTACGTAATAGGGGATATTGACAAGATACTCTGCTTGCATCTGTTAAATTAGCTTTGAGATCTAGTGACCTGAAAATTTTACATACATACTGGCCTCTCACTGATACTGCTGATGTCTACTGAAGTAGATGATGATTCTTGACCAAATCCTGGCGGAAGTTTTGAGTTTGATTTTTCTTCTGTAGTGCGACAGTGTTTTACCAGCAGACTAGGCTCCATTAGCTAGCCGGCAGATTAGTGGCGAGCAGCCCTTGACCCATCTTTCAAAATTACGTATTGTCATATTCTCTCCTTTCAAGATTGTGGTCATGGAGTTAGTAGTCTACCTGTATTGGGTTTTATTCGTATGTTTACTTAACTATAGAGGAACGGGACAGATAAAGGGGAGGTTTGGGTACCCATAAACCGGTTTAACCCTACCATTGGCTTTTGCTAGTGCCGGTACCAAGTTCGGCTGTCCCGAGATCCTATCGTTGTTTACGTTTGTCTGTTTTATTTATGTTTTTCCTGTGTAGTTGCCTAGCATATTGTGGAATGTAATTATAATTTTCAGCCATTGTGGGTGTTTCCTGTTGTCCCTTTTATTTCATTTATTGTAAATAATATCAAGGAATAAATCATATCTATAAAATCTTTAACCTTAATAAAAAACCAAAACAAGCATAAGTTTCAACATGTAAGAGATTCTTGCACTTGTGTTAATATTTAATTAACATTAAAATTTATAAAGTATAAACTCAAAATTTAGTAAATTAGTCAAAAGCTTTCCAAAATCGATCAATCAAAAATTGTAGCTAGGACTCTAAAATTAACTTTTTAATTTGATTGGTTGTTGATTTTATAATATTCAAAAATATTTCACCCAAGGCGTGGCGTGAATTGTACCTAAAATCAAGGAGTAAGCTTTACATAAACCTTTATCTTTGTACAGATACAACAATTCACAAGCTTGAATATGTGAGCTATTCTGGAACTGATAACTAAATACCGAAATATTTAAATTCTGCATATGGTCTGTTTCTTCGGTGCAGTTATAATAGCTTTTATCATGCTGATATCATCATTTGATTCAAGTGTAGCGCGGCTTATTAACTCAACATTTATGATTATTGATTAATTCAATCTTTAGTAATAGTAGTATGTCACCGAAGTTTCGGCTGTCCCGAGTACCTATCGTTGTTTACGTTTGTCTTATTTGTGTTTTTTCTCTGTAGTTTCCTAGCATCTTGTGGCATGTAATCATAATTTTCAGCCATTGTAGTTGATGCCTGATGTCCCTTTTATTTCATAAATAAAACCTAAAAGATTTGTGCAAATGAAAACGAGTATGGCGATGATACAAATATTTAATTTGAATTGAATAAACTGGATATCATTTACCCACAAGAACTGAAATAAAATAAAGCTAACAGTGATTTCAAATACTGCCCCTTTTTGGATCTAACTATCATTATTGACACAGGTAAAATAAAAACTAAAATACATGATAAAGAGGACGATTTCGATTTCACTATTTCTGATTTCCTTTTTCTGGACGGCGAAATTTCTCTGGTCCCATCCTACGGGGTGTATATTTCTAAACTAGTATGATTTGCACGCGTTTGTTCTTCTGTTGACGATTTTATGCTACGGTCACACGTAATTATCCCCTCGCCCAACGGAGTTGGGGAGGGGATATATCATCTCGCCCGTCCGTCCGTCCGTCCGAGTGTCCGTCCGTTCGTCCCGCCTCAGATTAAAGTTTGTGTAAAGGTTCATATCTGAGAAACTACATGTGGCACATCAATCATCTTTGGTCAGTGGATGCGTCCTGGAGAGTGATGCATTCAACGCTTCAGTGACTCAGGTTAAAGTTTGCGTTAAGGTTCGCATCAGAGAAACCACACGTGGCACATCAATCAAATTTAGCCAGTGGATGCGTCTTTGAGAGTGATGCTGCTTCAGATGATAATTGAGTCACGCTGACCTACATTTTATGCTTCAGTGACTCAAGTTAAAGTTTGCGTTAAGGTTCATTTTATACGTCTGTGACTCAGGTTAAAATTTGTTAATGTTCATATCTGAGAAACTACATGTGGCACATCAATTATCTTTGGTCAGTTGATGGACCTTGGATAGTGATGCTGCTTCAGATGATAATTTGGTCACTCTGACCTACATTTTACGCTTCAGTGACTCAGGTTAATGTTTTCGTTAAGGTTCATATTTGAGAAACTACATGTGGCACATCAATCATCTTTAGTCAGTAGATGCGTCTTGGAGAGTGATGCTGCTTTAGTTGATGATAGGGTCACTCTGACCCACATTTTATGCTTCAATGACTCGGGTTAAAGTTTGCTTTAAGGTTCATTTCTGAGTACCTATATGTGGCGCAACAATTATCTTTGGTCAGTGGATGTGTCTTGGAGAATAGTGCTGCTTCAGATGATAATTGGATGACTCTGACCTACATTTTATGCTTCAATCACTAAGGTTAAAGTTTGTGTTAAGGTTCATATCTTTGAAACTACATGTGGCACATCAATCATCTTTGGTCAGTGGATGCATCTTGGAAAGTGATGCTGCTTCCGATGATCAATACGGTCACTCTGACCTACATTTTATGCTTCAGTGACTCAGGTTAAAGTTTGCGTTAAGGTTCTTATCTGAGAAACTACTTGTGGCACATCAATCATCTTAGGTTAGTGGATGTGTCTTAGAGAGTGATGCTGGTTCAGATGATAATTGGGTCACCCGACCTACATTTTATGCTTCAATGACTCAGGTTATAGTCTGTGTTAAGGTTCATATCTGAGAAACTACATCAATCATCTTTGGTCAGTGGATGCCTCATGGAGATTGATGTTGCTTTTGAGAATTAAATATTTTGAAACTTTACTGAATTTGGAAATTTAATTGCTACGGGCGAGGGGGTCAGCTGTCGTTTCAGACTGCTCCTATCTTGTTTCATTTGATTCGCATTTGATTCGTATTAAACTAATACGCATTAGTTTTTTGTTTTACTCGAAACGTATTTGTAACGTTCTGTTCACGCGTTATACGTAACTATCGAATGCGCATCGAAAACGTTTTCGATACGTATTCGATGCGCATTATAAGTACTTCTGACATTTATTTAACGTAAAATTACTATCACAGTCACACTTTACAAAGTGGTTACACATTTCAAAAGTTAATTCAAATTTACAGTAACTTCGGTATTTAGTCATTTGTTGAATACATTTGAGAAGTTTATAATAGATAGGAACATTTGATATTTAAATATGATGTTACTCGCAAACAGCTTATTGCCAATGGCAATTACGGAAATGATGTTAAAAATGCCAGAAACTGATTAAAAATCCAGAAAAAGTTGGGATGTAACTAACATTCTTTACGTATCGACAAGATATTCTGCTGGCATCTGTTAAATTAGCTTGGAGATCTAGTGACCTGAAAATTTTACATACATACTGACCTCTCACTGATACTGCCGATGTCTACTGAAATATATGACGATGCTTGACTAAACCTTAGGGAAGTTTTGAGTTTGATTTTTCTTCCGTAGAGCTACAGTATTTTACAAGCCGTCTAGGCTCCTTGAGCCAGCCGGCAGATTAGTGGAAAGCACCCCTTGACCCACATTTCAAAATTACGTATTATCTTTTTCTCTCCTTTCAAGACTGAGGTAATAAAGTTATTAGCTTACCTGTATTGGGTTTTATTCGTATGTTTATTATACTATTGGGAAACAGGACAGATAGACTCGGGGTTTAGGGGTTGGGTACCCGTTAAACCGGTGTAACCTTTCCAATAGTTTTTGCTAGAACCGGTACCAAGTCCCGAGTTCCTATCGTTGTTTACGTTTGTTTTTGCCTGTTTTATGTTTTTCCTGTGTAGTTCCCTGGCATATTGTGGCATGTATTGAAATTTTCAACCGTTGGAGATGTTTCTTGTTATCCAATGTTTTACATTGTTTTACAAAAGCTTTTTGAATAAACTTGAAGTTAATATTAAACTTTTCGAAATTAAACAGTTGTAGCCAGGTAACTTTTGTGTCTGATATTAAACACAGTCCGTGTGACATTTGCTGTCTTTACAAACAGATAATCATATTATCTTAGTGCCATTGATTAGCTGTTCGTTAAGTAGTGTTGAGCCCACTTAACGAAAAAGAGGCGGGCAAAGCATTAACAAAAAGCTTTCATCTCACCTTTGGCTCATTGTGATATGTAAGCACGAATGATTATATGAAATGTCATAATATGAAGTAATAAAGTGACATATGGCGCCTTATGACCACATCGAGATTTTCACAAAATACAAATTGTTTTTTTTTTTTCACTTTTTCCTTCATCAACGTTAACATATTTCATGGGGAAAAGATGGCACCATTTAATATATCAATACATCAGATTGTGCATAGTACAAGTTAGAGGAAAGAATCAAATTGACGATTAACTTTTACAAATTGGGTCTCTCGAATTTGCATAAAGATTAAGTGTGTTGCCTATTGTGGAAGTCCTTACAATAAAGAAAGTCCCAGAGCAACACTTAAAGCCATATGGTTAATCTTGTGCATATTGGAACACATCTCTAAGGCCCTTCCCATGATTGTATTATATGTCATATCTCATTTGAAAGTACACTAGATACGGTGATTTGTCACGTATTCTTAAAATGTCTTGATGTAGCGTTGATCGGCATCTAGCAATGAATTCCACTCAAACCGGTACTACGTGCCGTCTTGAACTTATTGTCAGGTATGAGCAAAGCTTATTGTTGAAGGCAACATGGTGATTTCAAGACGAAGAGCAACAATAAAAGCATTGTTCCATTTCTTTTTTACCATGTATTTGTAGAAACTTTATCTCATATGTATTCACTCCATATCCCTTCATTAATTATTGAAAAATAGATTGTACTTAACTATGGTTGAATATAAAAATAATGTGTTTCATTTATGTAAGAAATTCTCTTTATTTTGTCTTCTTTAACGCTGTGTAAAAATCTCAGTTTTTTTTAAATACACTTCAGTATGACTCTATTATTAGATAACACTTAAGCTTTTACACGAGCTGATGAACCATAGCTTTAAAACAACGGGAGCAAAGGACAAATTGGAATTCGGAATTCTCTGTATATCGGCAATATACATTATACGACATGCATTTTGTTTTTGATTTTGTTGAAAAAAAATATCTTTATTTAGAAATGCACATTTGTACCCATAAGGGTTGAAAGCATATATAAACATACAATAAAAAGAAACAAACATAATCAGTCAAAAATATTGTCTACTATTGTGAACTATGAAATATAAATGGTCATAAACACACTACATACTGCAGATTAAAAAAACGTGATAACAAACGCTTACGAGATATTCATGATCTCGAAATAAAAATATCAAACGCATACGAGCAAATTCAGGGTCTTGAAATAATAGGTCCGTTAGCCCTAACATTTACTGACCGGAAAACTAATTGTATTTGGAAACTAATAAATTCTAAATCTTAGGAAACTTTGTTTCAGCCTAATTAGTACTTCCTTCGTGCGAACTGTATCTTTAGTTGTTTATCTTTTCATTTATCGGATTAGTTATTTATTTGCTATTAGTGTTTACTCGTATTTTGGTTCACGGGCTTCCATATCTATTGTTTGACGAAGGGACATAAATTAATGAAAAGGTCTTCTAAAACTAAATACTCAGTAACACCGTACAAAGAATTCATCATTAAATTGCAATTTGCATAAAAAAAAAAAAAAAAAAAAANAAAAAAGAAAAAAAAATTTCCCGCCAAAAAATTACATTCAAGGATTATGACTTTTAGATTTTTTGTTGAAACGTCAATTATATTCTAAGAAATGCAACATCCGGGTACTCAATACATACCCCGAAGTTTCAAAATTTAATTGGAATATCAAGTTCTATTAACTTACCATTATTTTTTATTTTTCCTTTAAAGTCACAACCTTCAAGCAAAAAGTTTAAGCTAAATGGATGGTATGTAGTCTCTGAGGTTACTATATCAATAGGGGATTGTCTGTTTCCATCACATTCATGCCAAAATAATGACCACCGACGTGGACCTGTTGAAGGAGAATAACATTTATTAGCCTGTATTTGAGCCTGTATTTGAAAATCGCTTTTATGGATATTCCGGGCAACAACCACACATACGAATGGCATATTGTGTAAGATGTGCCTGCATGCATAGAAAATAAATTAAAATAGCCCTTGCTATTTGCATGTTTCAAAAGCCAAATAAAGTGTTCTGCAATGAAGAGACATAATTTGTCGACCTATCCATCTGCAGAATCTAATTTTAATTCAGCTCAAATCATAACATTTGGGAGAGTATAAACAAACAACGGCAGTAGAATACCGAAGGAACAAAGGGGTGATATTCACAAAAATCGAAGTCCAAAGACAGGGCAAAAACGAGAACACAGAAAACAATGACGTTAGACACAAAAACAATGACGCCAGACAGACACAAAGCACAGAACCAGAAACCACAACATTCAGAACAAAGGCACTCACAGTGTGAACTCCAGTGAAACTAAAAGTGACATCAGGTGCTCCGGAAGGGTAAGCATGTCCTGCTCTGTTAACAGCACCCGTCACACTGTGAGTGATTCAATCCGGGAAAATGTCAAAGTCGGTAGTCAAATCCGGGAAGACGTGAATCTAGCTGAAAATGTCCACTTTCATTTGGGATACTGACACGTCATATCTTTCAATGATGCTATGGTGACGGCCATAGAATTTCTTGAGGGATGAAATTAACAAAGGTTGAACAAATCCCTGACTAAGCAGCTTTAGGGACAGTGTTTTTGCTCTGTTCAAAAAATCACTGTACAAACTACAAGCTCGACAGTAACGAATCAACTGTGAAATGTACACTCCATAGGCTGGAGAGGTAGGTATATTGCTGCTAAGAAAGGGAAAGTTCACAATGGGGAAATTAAAATCATCACGCTTGTCATATAGCTTAGATTTCAAACGTCCATCTTCGTCAATATACAATAAAAGATCTAAGTACGAAGCTGAAGTAGGTGTTTCAGTTGTTTCTTTAATTTCAAGCTCATTTGGATAGATCTGATGTAAATAATCCTTAAATTTAGGATTATTAAGAGAAAGCACATCGTCTATGTAGCGGAAGCTGAAATTAAAGGACTGGGCTAAATGTTTTTGTTTTCTTTGAATAAGCCCTTGTAAAAACTTGGCCTCGTACGAGTAGAGGAAAAGGTCAGCTAAAAGCGGCGCACAGTTTGTTCCCATAGGAATCCCAAAACGATGTATAGAGGATGGTAGGGAAAATTACCAAAACGATCAACATCAGCTAGGAGCAGATGTTTACCCTATCAATGCATTCGTTCTTACTCTAATTTGCGTCTTATCAAGGATAATTGGACTCGTGGTGACTTCAAGATGAAGAACAACAATAAAAGCGTTGTTCCTTTGACTGTTTTTACCATGTATTTGTGGATACTTTGTCTCATATGCATTTACTTCATATCCTTTCATTCATCATTGAATACACAAACTTGTATTTAAGGGTTCATTTGGTCTGCACTTGAAAATATTTTAAAATCATATCTTCATAGCATAAACAAAAGTACATTTAACATTTCTATTGACATCATTATATACGGTTTAGTTTGCCAAAAATAAAACTTATAAGTAAATGACAGCTTGTTGCTAGCTAAAGAAATCATCTAGAAATTTTCCTGTTTAGCTCAATATTTGGTACTTGTTTAAGTTTTTTTCAAAAAGATGATCATGTGCACAAAATACAAATGGTTCATACTATGTAAGATCTATACCGATCGATCCTTCAAATCTTATACAAAAAATCAAAATGACCTTTAATATTAGAGTTAGGTGGTTTCAAGCAGAGACGAATAAATGGATGATGTGAATGCTAGTTTAGATCTTAATCATTTCAATATCATAATGTGGGGGACTTTCAAAAACTTACCAGATTACGACTGCAATCTGTTCGAACGCCAAGACTTCAGATTGTGGTTGATAGAAATAGACCCACATACGAATTAAGGGAGTATGAATTTAAGTTTTTAGAAGCTTTCGATATCCTCCATTCAAACTGGCAGGGTTTTATATTTTTGAACATTGACCATTTTCATAAGTCACTTTAACCAGAGGCTCCCAGGAGCCTGTATCGCTCACCTGGCTTTCAGTTGCCTTAATCAAGGAAACATTGTAAGTTATACAGTTGATCTTCAGTTTCTAAAACTTTTGTAGCTCGAACACCTCTAATATCTTGAACTGTTTTTAAAGTCTGATCATGTTTTATTATATTTCTTTGTTGAACTTTTTTTTTTACAAAAAACGTTCTTGCTTAGGACCACTTTCGACACCAGTTTTGAAGTCGAGACGTCATTTTGTAAATGGCAGTCAACAAACAATTTTCAGCATCGGTTTTGAAGTCGCAACATCAATATCTATTTGGAAACCAAATGTCATTGAAATCGGACAATGTTGAATTTTCCCGCCTTTTTGGCGGCCATTTTGAAAATGCCGGTCAACGAACAATTTTCAACACCGGTTTTGAAGTCGCAACATCATATCTATTTGGAACCTAATTTCATTGAAATCAGGCAATGTTGAATTTTCCCGCCTTTTTGGGGGCAGCCATTTTGAAAATGGCGGTCAAGGAACAATTTTCAACATCAGTTTTGAAGTCGCCACAGCATGGCAAACATTTCATCAGTTTACACTTGACCTTCATCTTCTATAGTTTTAGAAATAAAAGATGAAAAATACGAAAATTTAAAAAATTCGGTGAAAAAAGGGCAATAACTCCTATAAGGGTTTATGGATTTTCTTCAAAATTTCGAGGTGGTTAGACCTTGATATGCTGAACATTTTTGCAATTTACACTTGACCTCTATCTGTTACACTTTTTGAAATCAAAAATAAAAAATGCAAAATTTTTGAAAATTTAACAGAAAAAGGGCTATAACTCCGAGATGGGTTTTCAGATTTTCTTCAAAATTGCAGGGCAGGTAGATCTTGCCATGCTGATCATTTTTACTCTGTCAGATTTTTGATATCTGAAATGATTTTCGAGTTATTGGCCAAAAACTGCAATTTACCCATATGTTCTATTTTTAGCAACGGCGGCCATGTTGTTTGACCTACCGCCTAATCGAACACAATTTTAAGAAGCGATACTCTGGTGATGATTCAGGCCAAGTTTGGTTACATTTGGCCCAGTGGTTTCAGAGGAGAAGATTTTTGAAATTGTTGACAGACGGACGACGACGGACGACGGACGCATAGTGATGGCAAAAAGCTCACATGGCCTTATAGGCCAGGTGAGCTAAAAACGCATGAAATAGACAATGTACAGTGCATGAAAAAGACAATGTACAAAGTTTTATATACTTTCGATTAAATTTTTATATATTTCGGCCATATAAGGAATGCTAATCACAAATGAAGAAAAACTCCAGAGAGAACCGTTTCCAGCCAAAATTGTGACAGTTCTTTGGATCTCCAGTTTTTGGATTTATGTTATTCTACTAGCAAAGGTTAGGACATGCCTTTCTAAAGACATGAACTATATATCTTTGAAACCCACACGAAAAGATAGGCTTAACTCTTAATGCGATGTATCGCAGACATTATATTACTGAGATTAGCAAGTCGACAAAAATCACACGATTAATCGCTGCCACGAAAGAAAAACATTCAGTTTTAAAACTGTCTAGCTCAAAAGTGAATTTAGATATCGAAATTAAATTTTCGATGAGCGAAATGGCAAGGCTTTGTCCTTTATAAGATATATTTTTTGAAATTCTACTTTGTATAGGAAAAAAGAAGGGTTTGACATTCTACACCATTTAAAACTCACAATAACACAATTTGTCAAATTCAATAGATAAATTGATTTCAGTATGTAGACTTCAACTCATTATAAAAAGGTTACTATTGAACATATCGAAAGAATAATTATGATTAGCGTTATGGGAATCATTTTGGAGTCTAATGTACTATTTTTTTTTATTTTTCTACGATAAAAATTGTAGGAATAGTACATTGCAAAAAGAGTTTAACCGTTGTTCTTTATGTCAGAACCGATTAGTGAACAAGTTTCTAATCTCTTTGGATGTATATATAGCTGACCTGACATCACTTGGCATCTGTAAACCGACTATCCGTTCGTCGTCAATTTTCTTTGAAGATCTCTTAAACCACTGGACAAATTGGAACCAAACATGTTCATGATTGGCCTTGCAAAAGCATTCGGATGGATTCGTTTAGGCCAAAAAGCTGATTGAAACAAAACCAAACAGGATCACACCAGTCCTTGGTTTGTTACCTTCAAAAATATGCCAAGCAAGTTTCGCCAACAAGGAACGTAGTTAAACATTTGAACCTGTGTGAAAACGCATTAAAAGATCTTGTAATGTAAACTACATAACCATTTAACATCAAACCAATGCACAATCGATTGTCCTCTTAAAAATGTATGAACATTCTTTCCAACATGAATGCCAGTGGGGAATCTTAAATTTGGAACACATAACATCAAGGACCATTAACAAACTTGAAAATGAGACCATTCAACACTGGGGTTATTTAGAATATCTCCCGGGGAATATCTATGTCAGACATTGTCCAGGCTAGCGATACAGGTTCTTGGTGCCTGTCGTTTTTCATATAAAAGGCATTGCGATGACATTTTTTGAGTGCACAGTTTGTAATTTTCTGAACCAAATATCTCGTACTGTTTGTTTGTTATTCAATTTTCACTCGTAATCATGCTTTGTTATTTGTACAGTATTAATAACTAGTGGTGGTCTTCAGAATTTAACTAAAGAGAGACACTAATCTAGAAACTATCATAACCAGCCAAACACTTTCACCGTTTCATAACAAAAGGGATTTGGAATGAAAACTGTTTGATTAAGAAAAGAAGTAAGCAAATTAACTTACCCATAAAATCTCTCATATCATAATTAAAATTCCCCGCGCCCCGTCGAGTTCGAGTCAGAATCTTGGCATCTCTGTGTGTACACTGAATCAATCTAATGCAAAACCCACAAATTACTAGAAAAACAGAGGAGAACATGACAATTATATCCCGAACCATTTGGTGGTTCTAAAGCGAATAAACTTTCATTATTTATAGTCAATCTATTTTAACCATGTGATACATAACGTGTTACGTGTTCACAGCTAATCAGGCACAATAACACAACTTGTGAAGTTTAGTTAATGTGAATTAATATAATGCATATAAAGACAAATTAAAATAACAGAACTATATGGTCTAAGCAAACAGCTTGCTGTTATAGTATCGTATAAACAAAAAACAATTTAAGCATAATAGAACATAAACAAGTTAACATGGTTTATTCGGAGCACCTGATGATAATTTCAGCTTTTGTACATGGTCATAATGTTAGGGCTTTTGTTGTGCATTTTCGGTTATTTGCTCTGTCGTTTTCAGGTTGTCTCCATTTGTATAGCATCTATCTTTTTTATAATAGAATTTATCTCGTTTAAGTCGCTTTTTTCGGTTTTTGATTGTCTATGTGTCAAAAAGGGCATCAAAATACTAAAAGAAAACGGAATTGTGTTGATGAATTTACATAATCAACAGCAATAAAGATCACGTAATGTATTTTAGTAATTGTAAATGTACAAAAATGTTGTCGTAAATGTTTGGTTGTATACAAAATTAAAAGTAAAGATCAAAAACAAAAAGATGGCGAAACTCTGAAACGAAAACAAAAAGATTGTGAAACTCTGAATCGAAAACAAAAAGATAATGAACTACAGTGAAATAAAAACAGACAAGAGACACAGAGCCAGGATTTCTCAACAAAAGATGGGAGACGAGAACCACTTCAAATAAAAGTTATTGTATAGAATCACATAATAAACTGGAAATAAGCATTATCGTTTGGAAAATAGGTAAATGTAAACAGACTGGGAAAAGACAGAAATAAGATAACTACGAAACCAGGATAAAAAAAAAAACAAATTACTTTACCATCTCCTTATATAGACCCATCAATTTCCTATTTGAAAATCAGCTACGCAAATACCCAAATTGCGTGGTAAACAGTCAATTTTTAATGCTGTACAAGTGATATTTGAATTAATTGTGGCTAACAAGGAAACACATTTATTGCCTAAACGAACACAGGAGGATTTTAGAAACCAAGGGACCCGAATAGCCCAGCTTAGTACAGATGTTGCACTATGCACTGCTTAAAACACAAAACCAAAATAGTACAGCAATTCAAGATAAACAGCTATCTCTTAAATTGAAAGGTAAAACTTAAACACCCTTTTAAACAGTCGATGATTTCTCTCTACCAGAAGGAAAGACCTTTGGGAAGACGTAAGTTAATTACAATAGTTCATATTGCCCTTTTAACGCTAAGTGGGGAAAAAATCATCACTACCCAAGATGATGAGCAGATTGATAATTCAATATAGTTAAAGATTTAGTTCAGAACAGAAGTTAAAAAAAATACAATGGTATTATTTGTGTAATAGTAAAGGATTAACTGTAGAAAAAAATGATCAGCATTTATTTTACATCTATCACTGCCTACTTTGAACTTAATCTTTATCATCCTTCCCTATGGTTATATCAGCCTGCAGAGCCTTTCTGCAAAAGCCGTATCTGGTTGACCCGGATATATCAGAGGTTGACCTGGATATATCAAGGGATTCTCCCAAAGCTTCAAAGGCAATAACTTTTTTTCAAGGTTTCAAACGAGATCAAATTTGTAAAAATATATATCTATTACATTTGCTCTTTCCGATTAGGTATTCAGAACAGAATCAGGATTACACAAATAGATAAAATAGATGTCAGAAAAAATGTAGAAACTAGGTCGTTGATATATCCTGCAGAGCTTTGACGTTTTAACATTATGACGTCATAAAAGCTCCAAGGAACGACAGAATGTCGTAACAACCAAAGGTTGCTGCAAAATTCAAAATCGACATTATTTAGAGTATTTCGGTCAAAATATTCACCCAGTAACAGAACCTTTGCCAATAAAATGATAAAAAACTACAAATTAAACATGTTTTAAGCTGAAAATTGCTGAAAAGGCGAGAATGGCATGTATGTCGAATTTCCCGCGCAACTTTGGGAGAATTTGAAAACTCAGTTCAATAATCACAAATCTAAAATGCAAAATAAAGGATGATAAATAAGTTATCGGGCTTTTGACTGCTGATATATTGTAAAATATTACATATGGTATAAGTTTCTATAAATCTCATTGGCTAATACGCTCACGTGAATTTAAAATTATTCAGTATATTTCAGCGTTGTTTCTAATTTTAGGTATATTGACGCCATGTTTCTATTTTTAAGTACATGTATATTGACGCTATGTTTCTATTTTTAGTTTTATTGACGCTACATGTCTAATTGGACTTTCAGACTAAAGTTGTTCACTAAGAAAGATCTTATGAAAATCATATTGGAAAACGCTTTACACATTAATAGGAGTTCCCGCCGGAGAAATAAAAGAGGATATTAAAATGTTTTTACAGAGCAACCATTGAAATCATGTTTTTTATTGCACACTTCACGTAAACACGCTAATAATTGAAAGGCATACTTGTTTGTTTGTTCATTTTTTTTTTGGCAAATATAAGAGAAATGTCGGTATTTACTTATCCTGTGAACACTCATATAATAACCCACTCTAGATGATGGCAGATCCACAACTGCCTTCAAATAAAGCTCTATTTCTAATTAAATTCCAATCTATTGACAAAATTTTCCTCCACAAAAATGTAGATACCATAAAACTACATATGTAATATAAAAATGATGGACTTTTTACTCTGTCAATATGTTAAATATGGACCTGTTACGAATATATAGACCTCGGACTTCGTCCTCGGTCAATATAAATCTCACAGGTCCATATTTAACATATTGACTTCGTAAAAAGTCCATAATTGATAAATATCATCCCGCTATGCTCACTCGCCCCTGTGCTTCATATTCTGGCTCACGGGTTGATATTTTACGATATATAGCTGTCAAGAGCCCGATAACATATACTTATTGAGTTATTGAAGAATAATTCCAATTGCTATTGCAACGTCTAATTTCATTGGTCAACGTCACGAACAACAACGAAGTTTT
This sequence comes from Modiolus philippinarum, assembly GCA_002080025.1. NCBI lineage: Eukaryota > Metazoa > Mollusca > Bivalvia > Mytilida > Modiolidae > Modiolus > Modiolus philippinarum. The sequence continues at coordinate 10,892 of MJUU01005885.1, read as the reverse complement.
TTTCTCGATAAACTTTTCTTGCCCACTAATACGCTCCGAGGAAAATAGTGCAGTATATGGTGACGTCAAATTAGTGAAAGCATAGTTTTAACTTTAAAGGATTGGAATTATAAGAAATAAAAGTAATTTTGGAGGAGTTTATGGATGTGTAAACGCGGCCTTTCACTCACAAACTTTACGTTTGTGAGTGAGTCGGCCGCGTTTACACATCGATAAACTCCTCCAAAATGACTTTTATTCCTATAGTAATTGTAGGTGTTAACATGAGGAAGTGAAAATTTACAGGCTATGGTATACTATGCAGCAATTCCGTTGATGATATTTATCACCCTTCCATATGATTATATCAGCCTACAGAACACTTCCGCAAAAGCCATATCTGGATGGATATACAATGTATCAGAAGTTGACCTGGATATATCAAGCGATTTTCCAACGTTTCAAAGACAATATATTCTTTCCAAGTTCTCACACGAAATTAAAAATAAACAACTATTGCATTTACTGTTTCCGATTCGGTGTTAAAAACAGAATTATGATTATACAAAAATATAAACTAGACGTCAGAAATGTAACGTTGCAGAAACTGTGTCGCTGATATATACTGCAGAACTTCCGCTTTTTCACATTATGACGTCACAAAAGCTGCATGGAGCGGTAAAAGGTTAGTGAGGACAGCTATCACGTGATTAAACCATAAAAATGGCGGGAAAAAATTTAAAATGTTCAGAATGGAATGAAATTTGACAGGAATGTTACTGAGCATGTGTAGAAACGATCTTTGGTTTTAAAAAACATCAAAATGGCGACCGTTGCTATGGGAACATAAAATGGCGGGAAATTTTCAAATTGCTCCAAACTGAATGAAATTTGACAGGAAGGTTACTCAGCATGTGTAGATACGAGTTTTGGTCTTTAAAATATCAAAATGGCGACCGTTGCCATGGAAACAGCAAAATTACAGGAAAAATTCAAATTCCTTCTTATATGATGAAAAATGCAAATAATCTTGAAATAAGTTGAGAAAAAGTAAAATAATGATAAATCAAAACAGTAAAAGTGCTATAAAAAGGAAAATAACTTTGATAACAATTAAATAAAATAGAGATATAGTAGTGAAAAAAGTAAATTATGTACACAAAGGGATAAGAAAAGTGAAAACAATGACAGAATAAAATTTTTAAATTGTGGGAAGAGAGAATTCAACCTAGAACAACAATAGCAATCTCCCCTTCTAAACAATTAATACTAGAGGCTCAGAGACTGAGCCCGTATCGCTCACCTGGCAAAATGCTTCTACGCACTACATGACTAAAAAAGATGTTTTCTTACCAATGGGGTCAAATGTTAGCATTAGCACCCGTGTTTTTTGTCTGATCCTATTGAAATGAATAATTTTTGCAAAGGATCTTCTAACATTTCAGAAATGATGATTATAAGGATGGTTATCTCATTCCTCTTTCTCCAATGTTAAACTATGTTCTGCACTGGAGGCCATCTTTTATGTCCGATCAAAGTAGCTTCCATTCAGTCTTACTGTAAAGATTAGTTGAATTTGCTTCAGTAGCGTCAGAGGAGATAACAAATATATGCTTTTCCCATAGGGTCCCATGTTAGACTATGTTCTGCGTTGGCAGACATGTTTTTAAGGGAATCGGAAAAATTTCGGCAATCTACATAAAAGGGGATCACGTCAGTGGTCCGACAGTCAATAGTCCGACAGTCATTAGTCCGACGGTCATTAATCCGACAGTCATTAATCCGACGGTCATTAGTCCGACAGTCACTAGTTCGACAGTCGTTTAACCCTTAGATCTGTTTATAGTATTATGCGGCCCCAAAATTTTGCCGTCCCATTATAGTATGGTTTTGGCGTCTATGAACAGCACAACTTTTGTTCTAGTTGACGGATCATTATAAATTCTGGATTAAAGATACAGGGGAATATAAAGTGATAAAGGGCTATTACTCTGTAAAACAAATAGATGAGAATTCTGGCAAAATGATGTGCACAGCTGAAGAATGTTATCAATAACTGTGTGAATTCTTGATGAAATCCGATAAAAGACGTAGTTGTGGAACCAACAGACTAAATTTTACAATATAAATGAAAATGAAAATATCATAAATCTCTGACAAAAGGTCTATAATTTTGAAAACACCATTGCACAACTAGGCATTGTGTTAAAACTAATCCCATAAATCTGCAGTCGGATCGAAGATATAAACTATGGCTCAGATGTGAGCCTGTATAGCTCACCTGGTCTCCACTGATCGAATAAGATTTCACACAGGTTTGATGATACATCTTATATGACAGTCATTTGGTAGTATAGTCAGTCATCTGGTAGATTACTGTCATGTTAAAATGTCTAGTTAATATCAACTTGATATATGAAACAGTTTTCAAGAAATAGCAATTTACAACATTTGCCCATAGGGTACAATGTTAAACTATAATATGCAGTTGCAGCCATTTTGGATTTGTATTGGTACAGATATGAAAACTTGGAAGATGATCATCATGTTACCATACCTAGTTATTACAAACTTGATGTATAAAATGGTTTGGAGAAGTAACAATTTACAACATTTTCCAATACTAAAACTATGTTCCCAGGTGGCACCCATCTTAGATGAGATGGGAACCTGTTGAAAATATTTACGAATTGTATTTCTTGATAAGCTGAATACCTCAGCTATTCAAACTTAACCTCCATATCAAATCGTTTTTTGAAATACAAAACAAAATGTAAATAATTACGAAAATTTTACAAAAAAGGGTATAACTCCTACATAGACATTAATATTTTCTTCCAAATTTCAAGAATTGATCATAAGCATGTTTGCAGTTTAAAGTTTACCTCTATCCGTCATAGCATTCATAAAAGAAATATTAAAATTTGGAAAATTTTACAGAAAAGGGGCAATAACTCCAAGACGGATTTCTCGATTTTTTTTTCAAATTTGCGGGCAGGTAGAATTTGGAATTCTGATCAATCTTGCCTTGTGTCAGATTTTTAGTATCTGTAACGGTTTCTGCGTTATTTACCAAAAAAAAAAAAAAAAAAAAACAATTTACCACTATGTTCTATTTTTAGTAACAGCAACCATGTTGTTTGATAAAAGAACTTAAAAATAACAAACTTGAGAGTGCATACCCTGGTAATGGTTCAGGCCAAGTTTGGTTACAATTGACCTAGCGGTTTTAGGAGAAGAATTTTGAAACTGTTGGCGGACGGGCGATGGTCGCAAATTGATGGCAAAAGCTGACATGCATTTTAGGTCAGGTAAGCTAAAAAGTGGCTTTTACCTAATTTTATAACAGAAGGACGGACGACAGGCGGATGCAAGACGGCAAAAACAATAACAATATGTTTTAAGAGAAATTATCATAACGATTTAACAGAGAAAGATGCCTTCCATTTAAGCCAGTTCTATGATGCACGATCCCTATAAAAGATGTAGATATCTGTCACAGCCAATGTATTTGTGTGAGGATAGTTTAAACATGGCTGGTGGATTATGGAAACTCTGAATTCCATTTTGGTTGTCTCTTTGGGAGTGCATACAGGTGGATGAATGAAGAACAGATAAATAGTGATTAATAAAAATCGTTTTTTTTGTCGTCATTTTGGTTGATTGATTGATTGAATATTGTTTAACGTCTACTGAGCAATATTTCATCTATATCAAGACGAGGACAAGTTTGTTAATGAATAATTACTTTGGGGTGGGAAGGGAAATTCTGACTGCCACTGGACAAGTAGGGTGAAATCGAGAGGGGCGGGGAATTTAGCCTTGTAGCCGATCACCTACGGACCACTAAAAAAAGCTTGCTACAACGGTTCTTTAACGTGCAGGAAGCGTGGTATTTCTTCCAACACGTGGACCTGAGTTTACATCCCATCCGAAAAATGGGTTATGTATTTATTTACTCCGCACAACCACGGAATGGGTCCTATTTCTATGTCCCGGGGTTCCCTCGGGGTCAGCACCGTTTAGGAGGGGTCATACCCCGCAAGCCGGAGATACTAGGTCCTATTTCTATACCCCGGGGTTCCCTCGGAGGGGTCGTCATTTCGAAAATAACAAAATATCGAATTTACTGTAAATTTACTTTCTGAATATGGCCATGTCTCTTCAGTGCAGATATAATCCGAAACATTGGAAACCCAGAAATCGATAGATGTGTAAAAGCTAAGAGAACAAATAATTCAAGGGGTCAGTGAAAGCCAAATCAGCTAAGGACAGACCTTTGCATAAGGGAGATTCTCCTTAGTTTTAAACAACATTCTCTAATTTGAATATTGTATGTTTCCAAATAATAGCGGTGTGGAAAGGATATATTGAAGAATGGACGAGTTATTGCATAATGGAAATATGTTCGTTTGTTAATGTTATTTATTGTATTGTTAAATTTATGATACCGAGGTTTTAAATCAATATTTTTATTTGACTTACTACATTAGAACATTAGAACATCGATCACCAATTTAAGCAAAAATATTGACAAGTCAGTGCGCCCGTTTTTGAGATATAAGCGCAAGAATTTTGGAGGAAACCCTAAGTTCTCTAGACTTTAGTTTGCATAAAAACAATAAAATTTCAAATGCAATAAAGGAACATAAAACATTTCATAAAAATTTGTCAAAATTCTTTTAAAGATGTATGCAATCATATTTTGGAAGGAAAAGTTGGGGTAAGTGTGCCAAATTTTCAAATATACCATAGTGGATAGAATAAGAGAGTTCCGAAGTCAAAGTCAAAGACAGTTTTAAAAACATGATGAGTGACCATATGCATCCTTAAAAGAGATATTTTATGTAGCTATTATTACATACACTATAATAAAATAACATTTCTCTTGGCTCAAACAAGTTTCTAGGTCAAGTTGAATATTTATTTCAATCATTCGCATTTGAACTATTTGAGAATAATAGGCATGTATTTCGCAATCGCTTGATTTGTTGAATGACATGATTCATTCTTATATATACCCCTGCTTTTATTCATAGAATAAAAACATGTTAATTTTTAAAAATAACCTTAAATATTTCGACGATATCCCATCGAATTGAAGGCTTCCTTTCAATCAGCAAAATTTTATTGATTAACCAGAAATATCATTTATATATATTAAAAACTACAAAGGGGGCCTAAGACCAACACTTTAGATACCCCCTTTTATTTTGCCAATATTAGAAGAACAATTTTCCATAAAGTTTATGTTCCCCAGCAAGCGGCTATCTTGGATTTCCTTTTTTGGAACCCCTTTAACGAGAAAAGAGGAAAGTGAATACTATCTTAAACTTTTATTAAATTCAAAATTCTGTATAATGTCGGACTAATGACTATCGGACTAATGACCGTCGGAATAATGACTGTCGGACTATTGACTGTCGGACCAGTGAGATGACCCCCATAAAAGACCTTTCATACGTTTGGTTCAATTTGCTTCAGTAGCTTCGGAGGAGATAGCAAATATATGCTTTTTCCATATGGTCACATGTTAAACTATGTTATGCGCTGGCGGCCATGTTTTTTTACGGATCGAAAAAATTTCGGGAAACTATGTAAAGGACCTTCCATACATCATTCCTGTAAAGTTTGGTTCAATTTGCTTCAGTAGCTTCAGAGGAGATAGTCAATATATGCTTTTCCCATAGGGTTCCATGTTTAAACTATGTTCTGCGCTGGCGGCCATGTTTTTTTTTCGCGGATCGAAAAAAAAAATCGGCAAACTAAGTAAAGGGCCTTCCATACATCATTTCTGTAAAGTTTGGTTCCATTTGCTTCAGTAACTTCAGAGGAGATAGCAATTATTTGCTTTTCCCATAGGGTCCTTTGTTTAACTATGTTCTGCGCTGGCGGCCATGTGTTTTCACGGATCGAAAAAAATTCGGCAAACTAAGTAAAGGACCTTCCATACATCATCCCTGTAAAGTTTGGTTCAATTTGCTTCAGTTGTTTCAGAGGAGATAGCAAATATATGCTTTTCCAATAGGGTCCCATGTAAAACTATGTTCTGCGCTGGCGGCCATGTTTTTTCGCGGATCGAAAAAATTTCGGCAAACTAAGTAAAGGACCTTCCATACATCATTCCTGTAAAGTTTGCTTCCATTTGCTGCAGTAACTTCAGAGGAGATAGCAAATATTTGCTTTTCCCATGGGGTCCTATGTTATACTATGATCTGCGCTGGCGGCCATTTTTTTTTTTTGGCGGATCGGAAAAAAATCGGCAATCTAAGTACAGGACCTTCCATACATCATTCCTGTAAAGTTTGGTTCAGTTTTGTTCAGTTGTTTCAGAGGAGATAGCCAAAATGTGCATTTACCCATAGGGTCCCATGTTAAACTATGTTCGGCCCTGGCGGCCATGTTTTTTGGCGGATCAGAAACATTTCGGCAAACTTTGTGAAGGACCTACCATACATCATTCCTGTAAAGTTTGATTAAAATGGTCCAGTGGTTTCAGAGGGGATAGTCAAAATGTGAAAGTTTACGGACGACGACGACGACGACGGACGACGACGGACGACGGACGACGACGGACGACGGACGCCAAGTGATGGCAAAAGCTCACATGGCCTGCTGCCAGGTGAGCTAACAAACGTGATATAAATACCTTCCAGAACAAGCCACTGCTGATTTCCGTTTTATAAAGATCATTCCCTAGAATTCTGGATCAAGAAAAATATGAGAAATATCAACTCATTCATTTTGTCAACGCCATCCAAAATATATCTTTATACAGCATAATAGGTCATTCCGGTCAAAATGAAGGTAAATTGGAAATACAAACACTTCCGGTCCCGCATGCGCGCTCCTTTATCTCTCTATAGAACTCCTGTGGGGTCATGTGTCGAACTATCATACAATAAATCAAAAAATTTGAATTTGTAGATGAAATTTTTGTATTTATGATAAGGAGTACGCAAGAAAGTATCCACTTCCGGTTTGACATGTGTAACCTTCAACTTCCTGTTCTAGTCAAGTGAAGATCGTATACAGTCATATTACTATTTTAGTTTGTTATTTGTGCTACAAGCACAGCCGGTGACATCACTTCCGGTTTTTGTTCCAGTGACGGCAAAATTTTTTGAGGGGAGGAGGGCAATGTTGTCAACTTTGAATGCTTGTAGGTCTCTTGAAAGCCTGGTTTGCTATACTGATTTTCTATATTTTGAAGATATCGTATATAGGTATATATTTAAGTTAAAAAAATGAAATTTTGAATTCGGAAGTTTTTCTGAATTTCACTTTTTATTGTCCTCCAGGGGGCAAAAAGTGATAAAAAATCTAACCTCAATGTGCACATTATTGGGAATATATTCAAAAATAATTGACAGAAGTGGATGTATTTTTAGAAATACCTTTAAAATAACAAAGACTTATAATCCAAACACTCTTTACAAAAACAATGTACACTTTGTTTTTATATGGTCAAAAGGGGGGTAAATGTGAATTCAGACCATTATTCAGGGGGATGTAACTTTGACCCCATTTAGCTCAGACAAATGCCCGGAAAGGTGGTCCAATATTTATACCAAAGAAAGTGTATATGTTCCAGACCATACGCGTATTTGGACCGTACGCGTACGGTCCGGACCATATGAGTATTTTTTCGAAATACCCGTACGGTCTGGCTATTTCAAAGTCTTGCGTGTTCTTGGGTAATATATCAATAAATTATACATTATTATTTTAATGAATTAAGTCCTTATGGTTTAGACACAAATAAGACACAAATAAGATTTTCTAAAAGTCGTTATTTTAAAGAAAATAAAAGGGAAAAATAAGAATTTACTTTACTGTAATATCGTTTTGGAGATGTCTTTATATTTAATTGATTTATCAATTTAACGTTATTTGACATAAATGGTAAAAAAAAATATATGGTCTTCTTGTCTGTAAATCCAGATAGAAAAAAAATCATTGAATACCACCTATAAGGAGCATCAACATTTTGTGAAAATATATTTTTATCTCGAAGCCATGAAATGGCTGGAGAGATATTGATATGGCAAGAAAAAATCACGTGCCCCGCATGAGGCTTCAAGCCTATTAACAGCTCCAAAAGATGATCTTCGTGCTTCCAATAAAATATAGTGCGAAAGTTTCTTTCAAAATCGTATACATTTAGTATTTAAGTTATATTTCTTCATTTTCTTGAGTTGAATACAGTGTTGTTTTAATATATTGAAAACAATATGCATGTTTATCAAATTACTCGTTTTTTTATATTTTATATTGCGTCTCGGATCAACGAACTTGTCGCGCAGTAATTTGCGAGATGAAAATAACATTTGTTTACCTGTGACAGTGTACTGCATATATTTATAGCAATGAAATGAACATGCGAAATCACACAATCCGATTATTTTCACGTATTACGGAATAACTTAATACATGCAGACGTATGTAGCAGTTCTTTGGATGACTACGAAGTTTTGCCACATGTAGATTTTCAGGGCTTCGAGATTCAGCTCCGTCGGAGCTTTGATTATTTCACTGCTTCTATAATTTCATTTCAGTTATATTAGTAATTTTTATTTTTATAAAGACCTTATAATTTATAGGGTTTCAGTGGTAATTAGTGCTATCAGTTTTGACTGTAACTTACTTCTTTGTTTGAATATACGAATGTAGTGTCCGTCTTTTTCTTTGTACTCATACGGTCTAAATATACGCGTACGGTCCAGCTCGTAGCAGACCGTACACGTATACTCATAAGGTCCGACCGTACGCGTATGGTCCGACCATACGCGTACGGTCGGACCATATGAGTATACGCATACGGTCCGGACCGTACGCGTACTGTCCAAATACGTGTATGGTCTGGAACATATATCTTTTGTCAGCTTCTGTATTAACTGAGAAAACACAATGTCATCAAATGTAGACAGACACAGACCATATATTTTATACATTCAAACACAATGTAGCATTTTGTCATGTTTTTACAAAGGAACTGTCAGTTGTTGATATAGAAGCAAAAAACGAATCAGTCACAACATCGCTGTATTTGATTGGTCAAGAAGTTCTGGTAGGGACACATTTATTGAATCGACTCTAAGTTTATTCGTGGACAGGTGGTATTCCTTTTGGAACACTGTGTAATTTGCGCTGTTATATTTATTCAGCCGTCCCTTTTTGAGATTTTGGGATTCGATCCTTTTTGGGGTAATTGGGAAACATGTTGATGCTCCTTATAGGTGGTATTCAATGATTTTTTTCTCTCTGGATTTACAGACAAGAAGACCATATATTTTATTTCCATTAACATTTCATTTATTTATTTTTTTTATCATTTATGTCAAATAACGTTAAATTGATAAATCAATTAAATATAAAGACATCTCCAAAACGTAATTACAGTAAAGTAAATTCTTATTTTTCTCTTTTATTAAGTCTCCCAAACAAAGTTTGGGGAGACTTATTGTTTTACTACCGTTTCTTATAATTATTATTTTTCTTATTATTAAGTCTGCCAAACAAAGTTTGGGGAGACTTATTGTTTTACTGCCGTTTCTTATTATTAAGTCGGCCAAACAAAGTTTGGCGACTTCTTGTGTTTGCACCGTTTCTTATTATTATTATTTTTCCGCCTCTTAAAATCATCTTTTCCAACCAAATTCTCAGAGACCACTTGTCCAATTACAATCAAACTTCACAGGAAGGTAGATCACCACCCAAAGATGTGCACTTGGGTGTTGAAATTTGCCAAATGACCACCGTCTTTGGTCACTTTGAACTTTGACCCCAAATCTTATTATTGGATTAACTCGGAAATCGAAAAGATAGCTGATAAAATGTAATGATAAAAATGTTAGTTAGGTCATGACAGACCTTCGTTACATTTGGACCGAAATTCTACGGTGGACCGTTCATGAGTTATGCCCCTTGAAAATTTCGTCACATCTTTAAGTACATTTTTCTCGAAAACGGTTAGAGATAGAAACCTGGAACCTTTTCCATTCAACTTTGGTTATATGTGTTACATCTAAAAATGCTAAGGTCAAAGGTCATTGGTCACTTTGAACTTTGACCCCAGACCTTGTTATTGGATTATCTCCGAAACCGTAATAGATAGCTGATTAAATGTAATGGCAAAAATGTGTGTCTTGTTAAGATCTTCATTTGATACACTGGGTCCAAAATTATTGGACCAACCGTTTTGGGCCTATGGACCGAAAACCAATTTTTATGTCCGGATTTTTTTTTGGTTATAGCTCAAATACCATTGAAGATACAAGGAGACATTCAATACAAAAAATGTAAAGGAAGATGTGACATTCAGAATGAGGTCAAGGTCAAAGTTCAAGGTCATAGACAAAATTTTTATTTTACATAAAATTATGAATAAATGTTCATATTAAGCTTAAATTGTTGATCAATTATGAAAATATTATGACACAACTTCCGGGAAAGACCTAGCTATCAATTGTTTTTTCGAACAATTAACGTACTAATATTCTCAAAAATGGGTGGTCAAAATTCAATGAAACTTGTATGTATTTCAGTGTACTTTAAAAATTTTGATATAATTATACTTCATAGAGGAAATGCCTTGCTTCATAATATATAAACATAAACGATTTTTCTGATGCAATCACAAAGTGTGTACAGGTTAATAAAAAATACTGATATCACTGATAGACAGAATCAGGATGAGTTTTAAGACACTAATTCTTAAATCCAACACTGATTGTTCTTTCAAAGAACATTAAAAGAATTAATTCTGATTGGGCGACTTCTGTGTTTGCTTGCAAACACATTATCACTTGTTATTATTAAGTCTCCCAAACGGAGTTTGGGGAGACTTATTGTTTTAATGCCGTTTCTTATTATTAAGGTCTTTCACCACAGTGAAAGACCTTACTGTAATT
>MJUU01005884.1:80379-114658 GCA_002080025.1 Modiolus philippinarum | reverse complement strand
TTATTGGCTGTTTGAAGCAGGGATGTTATATATTGTATTTATTGTCCCTTTTTGAAGTTGCTGACTTATACCAATGACCAACTTTTGTTTCAATAATGCTCCTGCAAGATTCAAAAGGAAATATTTTATTTTGCGATGCTCTTATTTTATATTTCCATCGATATATATTTGCAAAAAATTCAAAACATTTTTGACAATTTCTAAAATTTTATAGATTTGAAATTATCGAAACAAGTACCCAGTAACTAACATATAGACTTGAACGACAACTTCCGGTCCTATTTCATCATCAAAGTACAGAATATGGCATTTCTTAGATTCTTATTTTTCATAAGCATCTTCTACTGAGACGTCTGTCACTTCGATTTTATGAATGAATCTTCAATATGAAGTAGTCTAATTACCACAAAGCACAAGTAGGAGTATAGAACGATCACGGCTGGACACTTTGACAAAAGATGGATCTCCGGCAGATGTAGATTTCCGTAAAATATCAATAATCAATTCGTCATTGGTAGTATGATGTTGATTCAATTATACTGCATAGAAACTATTTGAGAAATCTTCATTCGCGTAATAAGACAAGATTTTTGAGATTTCATGGTAGAGCGTCAAATTGTAACTAATATGGAGTCCATTCTAACCATTCTTGACATAGTTAGACAAAACAAATTATTTATGGGTGTCGTTAGATGAGGTTTTCAAATACATTACAGAATTTTCGGATTTCTCTGCATAGCTTTATCCTTTGATTAAGGATGAAAAGCTTTCCCTCAAAACATCAAATTTAGTTGAATTTTAAGCTATTGTAATATGTATAAAAACCTTTTTCATCGTTTTTTTTATACACTCACAAAATATTTTGGTCCATAACCTCTCAATATTTTTATTGAATAACCAAATAACCATTGAAATGTGGTCCTTGCAATAATCTTCCCAACTGAAGTAAGAGAATAAACGCTCTTCATTTCACCTTACTACATCCCTCTGAAAAATTGACTACGACGTATTCATACAAAGACCCTTGCACTGCGTTTTAAGTGTAGAAAACTAACATTTTTTGCAGACAAGTTTTCCATTTGTTTTCAGATTTCTAATACCTTTGATAATTATGCTCATTAAGTTATTTTCTGTACCTCTGGTCAAACCGATAAGATCTTTAAGATGTTCTATACTCCTACTTGTGCTTTGTGGTAATTAGACCACTTCATATTGAAGATTCATTCATAAAATCGAAGTGACAGACGTCTCAGTAGAAGATGATAATAATAATACTGCAATCAGGATTTTTTTTGTACTTCTAATAATACTAGGCAGATTTAGTTTTACCAGAGACATATAAAACATGTCTCTCTAGTTTTAAAGACGAATGATTATTGGCCATTAGTTGTGTATTTAAAGTTATACTGCCAATGTTGGAACATTTTTTTTAACTGCAGGGAAATGCTAAACTTGGAAAATCCAAAATTGTGTTGGTACTGTATCATCATGCTTCATGCAGCATTGCTCTCATGCAGTATTTTATATCCGTCTTGTCTTAAATGATGATCATTCAGAAGGCAATACATTGCTCATTAGATAAAGTTTTATAGAGTCGAACTACTCCTGCAAAGCGATACGTTTATGAAATGTTATTGAAAAACAAATTACCGGAATTGCAGTCAAAATTAGTTCAACGGATCATGTATGTTTCTTCAACTGGGGACTAAAACTATAAGTTTCAGTATTGCAATCGAATATTAAATATCTAAGAACGATTGATTGATTATTTCGTGTTTAATCATGTTTTACTTTATCTTGGTGTAATTAAAGCCAGGTGACCTTTAAAAAATTGAGCTCATACATTCCGATATTCCCTTAGACACATTTTATAATAACTATTTCCTGTGAGTAAATTACTTTATGTGTTCTGTAAAACCAGGTAGAATTCTTTTTGATTAATTTGCAGACTTTTTTTAAATAAAACACGCTGCTGACATTTCAAATATGTTATTCAATCGGGTTTGTTCAATAATTGTTTTTGCCTCTCGCCATTAATCCTGCTTTTCTAAAGATTTTCATCAGCTTCAATAACTTATCTGTAAAAGGAATCCTATCCAGCTATCGTCTGTTTGACTTGTTTTTATACATGACACGAAATTAGGTAGGTGTGTAATCAATAGCAAAGGACAGATTTATGAACACTGCAGGAAATTGTTTAATGTGAGTTCAGAATGAGTAATGCCTTGAAATGTTTGACCTTTGATCTACGGTAATTCTTACAGCCAATAAAATTCTATTGATTGTCGTCTGCAGAAATATGACGTAATTTAAACAACAGGTCTGCAGAAGCTGTTGCAATTGTTAATTTAATTGCATATAGTATTGAATGGATGTAAACTCACATGCCGTTTTTTGTTATTTCGTGTGATATATTGGTACTATGTACCATTCTTTTTAATTGTTTATGTATCTAATAAATCTGTATACAGACTATCAATTTGCTCAGGGATAAATTGCTAAAAAAACAGAAACTGACAAAGAATTGTTGTAAAATAATTTTCAGCGAATGATAAATATGTCTGACGATCGCTCAATGTTTTTAGACTGTTTGCATTGTTCTCGGCGTATTTTTGTTTTCCTATCACTAAAATGTAAAGCCATTTCCCCGACTAAATTATGACCATTCAGTGAACAAATTTTGTAAATGCTTGAAACACTATCAAAGACTGCTTGTAAACACATTATCTGTTAGATTCACTTTTACTCCAGAATAGATATAAGTGCAATTTTTTTTCAAAAGCAAATTTCAAAGCAAACTTTCTCAACAGAAATTCAGTGTTCTTCAATGAGTATTTGCAGTTAAACACTGTACACGTGGAAAATTCTATTTACTGGTATGTGAGGCTGCTAATGGCTTACGAACAAAACAACGGTGGAATGTAATTATCACAAGAAGCGGATATAAAAGACAAGATTTCTCATAGTCTTTTAAACCATTTGTAGAATAATTTGAAAAGGCTAATCAAAGGAAAACATTCTGGCTATTACCGATATATGTCAATGTGTTTTGAGCATTTTCAGCTGGTTGCTAAATGTTTTTGGTGAAATAAAACAGTTGTTAACTTTTTTGACCATTTTTGTTTTTTTCTGTACTGTTAAAGTTTTGCTATGTATTAATTGTTAAAGGGAAACAAAAAGAACTGTTTGCTGTTAAACATAAAAATTGTACTGTTAATAGACTGTAAATGAAACCCCTCTTGCCCCCTGTCTATAGTCCCTTCAAAAACAACAACATACTTGTATGAAAACAATATCGAATTTAATGGAGGGTAAAAAATTAACTATTAAGACTGGTTGTGAATAGAAACACACAGTAACGGAAGCATGTATTAATTTCTTAAGCAAGACATAATCCCTTCGACACAAACGTGTTCATTGTGACAATTTTGTACTTCTTTCTTGCCTACTACTTATTTTGATCTATGATATTGCTTATTTATCACAGATGCCCCTACCCTTTTGAAACCCACGATCACACTCCCTACGGTGCTCATGCGATTTTTTTCGACTTAGTGTAATAAAAATGAGTTTCTTTAATAACTAGTTCATTAGTATTATTTTTATAAAAAAACAAACTTGAAACAAAAATGTGAAAATATGAAGGAAAACGGGCGGAGATGGCTGATTCGATTAACTGCTTGGTTTAATTGTTTATGTGCAGATGTTGTCGTGTAAATAAATTGGATGAATTCACTCTTGCTATCATTAACTTTGTTGTAAATTGTCGTGTGAGGGCGTCAATAACGTAATAATTATTACCAGTTTTATTTTTATATTAACCTATGCAGTAATATATGATTATATAACGTGATTTCTTTCAACGACTTTGGATATAAGAAAATACATCAATATACATTCGAAAGGGGAATAGAAAATTACACAATGTAAAATAAACTACACATATCAAAATGTAGTCAACATAAATACAAAAATTAAAACAAAATGTAATGTATTGCTTCTACTACCTATATACCTATCCTCTTCATGCTCCGTTACATATAAGACTAAAACCAGATCCTTCCACATTTGTCTGTTCTTTGTAGTCTTTGGCACTTCTTTCCATGGTTATCCATATGTTTTACATCGCGCCACCGTGTTCTTCCTGATCTTCCCATACTCCGCATTCCTTCCGCTGGTGTCCACTTCATGGCCGTCCTTGCTACTGATGCCGATCTTTCTTAATAACACTGCCAAGCCATCTGATCTGTCTCTGTTTTATTGTGTGTTAATAAGCTGTTTTTCCCCAGTTCTTATATATAGATCTTTATCTGAAATCTTCCTTAGCCTTACAGTTTACATAATTTCCTTCAACATTTTGTATGGAACCCTTAAAGCATTTGGATGTCTATGAAAGCCTCCAGAACTCACCACCATATAGCAATACTGAAAGGACATTGCTTTGATATAATTTTATTTTTTATTCTCACTAATATAACTTGATCTCCACATTTTGTGTACTTGGAATAAATCTGCTTATTTGTCGTTTTTAGTCTGTATGTTACTCTTTCTCCGTTGCGTTTGATTTGCTGATTGTGTTTCCCAAATTTGCAAATTTGCAAAATAGTTTACTTTTTCTAACTGCTCACCTTCAAACCTTCCAATATAATTGCTGATTTGCATTTCCTCTGTTTTCTTTTTGTTGATGTTAAGGCCAATCTATTTTTTATCTTTTATCTTCTGTTATCTGTACATCGCCTGCACTACAATTGGGAAATTTTCATGTAAAATCAGTAGCTTTTTGTATTTTCCTTACTGCTAAAGAGCATACAAATAGTTTCTTCTGGTAATTTTGTTGAGATCTTAACTAAACTAAAAATGACAATGTATGTGACGTCAAAATTTCGTTATGTTTCTCAATTATTACAATAAGAAAAAAACTGAATATAAATTACTGAGAGAAAACATTTGTGATGCATTTTTACTGGAAGGAAAAATACAACATCGGACTAGAAATGAGTTCTAGAGATTTTTTAAACAGAGACTGTTTTACATGAAATACACAGAAAAATTTGTTTGTGGGAACTTTAATATGGCTTACTGTTGTACTATCAACTCGGCGATCCTTTGAAAATTGCTACTATAAAGTACAAAATTAGACCAGTTGAAAAAGATAATGAGCGTTTTGCTGGAACTGACGATGAATAATAAATTTTATAGCCTCAGCTTACAGTAAGCGACACAAAAGTGTGCTGCAAACAAGAATGGCAAATCAGCTTAAAGTAGGCGAAACGGGTCACTTACAAACATTAATTTTAACAAGACTTATTGTGAAGGTTAACTGGCCAAAGTCACTGCCTCCTAAGAAATGAAGGTAGCGTTAATCCGGCTGTTGGATGTCCGTCATGTAGGAACTTGCTATCTTTGCAAGCTGATCAATCCTACACGACAACCTAAATTACTAGAGTATTTTATAGCTAATTTGTGTTTTCTCAATTACAAAGCACCTGTGGCTAGGCCATTTCACTCACAAGTCAATGTATTTCCTGGAAGCTATTAGATTATAAATCAATGTATGTCACAAAGATACTATGTGAAGGCTAATTAAGTCAAGGCTGATGACGCAGGATAACAGAAATACCGAAAGTCATAGTAAACATTTCACTTTATATGGGAACCAGATACTCAAGGGAAATAACTATGTAAAAATCATATGAACGTTTTAACTCTATATGATATGATAAAGACTTCAAAGAATCTTTTGGTTTGCTGGTTCAACTGTTGTACAGTTTTTTTTCCAGCGAATTTGGATTATCCTTTAGGTTAAATTCTTTCGCAAATCTTGAATTTTTTGTTTTCCGAACTTTTGCTCGTTGTTTGTACTAAATATACATAAGTTGTCGATCTGCTGATCTGATGCGGAAATCAACTTTTTTTAACATACCATGAAATTCATTATAAAGCGGCATGGTATTCAATTTTAATATATTGTAATAAAACTTTGCTATGTTTCTCGAATCGAAATATTTTTATATATATTTCAGTAATCCCGTGCTGTTCTAAATTTTAAATTTGGCGTCGGTTAAATTTTTGCCATAATAATATTGTCATTTTTTCTTTTAGCTCCAATTAACGCCCAGAAAGGCAATGAGAACCCCTTTTTTCTTATGAATCAAGTAGCTTATCTTTAGCATTGTTTAGTTTTAGACTATAAAAGGTCAAATTTTTAGTCGGTTGTTCCATTTTTCTTCTATAAACGTATGATTTTATTAATGACATTGGAATTCTTGGAGGCGCTTCTGTAAATAAATTCCACATATCAAAAACCCATTTATCTAAAGAATAAAAAAAAATCAGTTCCATTACAAACATCTCTTGAACGTTTTATTGATCACCAGTGTTTAAATATTACCAAGCTTCTCACTTTACCACGATTCTGTCAAACAATGACGGTACGAATGCGATTAAAATCTCTTTTCAGTTGACGTAAAACATATAGTGATTTATAATCGAACTGTCCACAAAATAGTCGACCTTTACAACTGTATCGATTACGGTCCAAATTAGATATCTAATTTTTGTGAATGTATGCGTGTTCAATGGCAATCAATTACGGATGTTGATTTCCTATCGTTTTTATCAAAATATGAATGCGTTGCTCTAATTAATTTTGACTCGAGTGAGCTTATGATGAAAAATGACAAATATAATATCAAAGGAAAATTTCAACAAAAGAGAAAATTATCCGTACGTTAATGGTGCTACTTTCACCCACTTCATTGGCAGGCGCTATTAAGTGGGTGCCATCGGCCTTGAACTTGTCGCCGGAAAAATTTCGTTTTTGAATTATAACGGCTTACAAATGCCTTATGCCTTTTATGAAATACTTTTTAGAAATTGGGACAATCTTGGACTGGCCCAAGACATCACACAGTAGTTCGCATACCGCTGCTGTGCTTGTCTTTGAATAACAAGGAAGCAGCTATCAAATTAACTAAAATCGAAGAATTTTGCTATTTTATTACCACTTCTTGGTCGATTTTTATGCTGTTGACAGCACTGGGGTGGGTGTTCGATAGTAGAAACTCATTACGTTTAGAAATAAGCCGAAAATGTTATCGAACATAATACATGCATCCGAGTCCCCGAATGTATCAGCATCCATATTGTCAAGTTCTTCCTTGCTGGGCCGAAAACGAATGATTCATGATTCCAAAAGTCATGATATGTTAACTTATTTATAAATTTCATTACACTCTTGCAATGCTCAGTCTTTAGCTGATTTCCTATATTTTCTTTTAGATTTTGTTTAATTTTTGTCCTCCAAATAATTTATTCCGATCTGCTTTAAAGGGACATAATTTCGAAATGCCCACCTTCACGAACGGAAATTTACTGCATTCTTAGAATTTTGTTATTCTTTCAGCTGTATGTTGATATTTTTCGAAAAGATCTAAAACAGACATGTCAACAAAGTTTCAGCTTCGGCAAGTATACATGTAGCTGTGTTGGTCATATGATGTTGTTAAAAATACAAAATATATTCATTTTTCTATTCTTTTTTTATTTTATTCCATTTGTTTTATTTTTTACCCTTTTTATATCAATAGCAACTTTCGTGAAGTTTTCATTCTGTTGTCCTACGGGACATATAACATTCACAAAACTGTGGTCTGCGTGAAAACGATAACGACAATGTCCCGATATTGACTTATATTATGTACATACAACTGAATTTTCTATTCATTGGGAGATGTAGACATGCATGTGCGTTAGTGTCAACTATATTGATCGGCTTAAACAAGATCTGTAGCTGTTCAGATATATGCAATGTATCTTGGATAAGCAGACATCTCTAGATTGAAAAGGCGTACCTTTCCGGAGCACGTGAAATTGACCTCCGAATTTTTCTTCATTTCATTAATTTATATGTTTGAAAATCGGAGTTTATGCTTTTTTGTACTTTTGTATGTTTCTTATGTTTTTTTTTTCGATATTACGATCTTTTTAAAATCTCCATTGATTTTCAATTGTTTCCTTTTAACTGGTTCCACCTGTATTCTTTTAAAAATGATTGAATAACAGACCCCCTCATATCATGCTTTTCGCTACATGAACAATGACAAGCAAATCAAACGAGGGTTAATACTAAATGTATACTGTAGTCCAATTGCAGAAGGATATTGGTTTGTTGCTGGCCCGAAACCGATTCAATTTGAAAACTTGAAATATCTAAATTTTCAGTGAAAACTGTGTTTAAAACTAAGAAGTATCTCCCTCATGCAGAGCTCTGCTTTAAGACGATGTTGGCATATTGGTTATTTGTTCTCCAGCTGTTATATATTTATGTTTTCTGGTCATAAAAATGTTTTGATTTGTCGAAAATGCTATTTTAATTTTTAATTAACTTAACAATATCGCTAGCATTTGCAAAATAAAGATCAACAATTAAATGAAATTTGAAAAGAAGATTGTAAGAAAAAAGGTAGAATAAATTCGAAAGATAAGAATGGTTTGTAAACAAAAATTGTTATAGATTGAAATAGCAATATCAAGAAGAAAAAGAACAAGCATATGGGAACATTATAAATTTGGTAATGCTTTGAATGCAAGTGAGTTTTGTTTTTCGTCGATGTTAATTTCTGATCATTTGAATGAAAAGTAATGACTTTCTAGACAGTCTTTTCTGCATGTCTTCGAAAAATTAAAGTGACGTGACATTTACGAGGCGGCCGACCATGCAGCAGTGTTATTTACGAAGACGAAGGTCAAGTTGAATTCTGATTGTTTGGAATCAGAATTTTTGTATTTTGAGTCCGCAACATTCTCGGTTTTTAAACGTCTGGTGAAGAAAAAAAACTACTTCGAAATACTGACATTATCTAAAAGCTTTAAACTTCATTTTAAACGTTTGATTTAAAAAACCATGAGAGCAACATTATAGTTTGTTTCAAACTAAGACTAATCACTATGACTTTAAGCTCTGTCATGGTGCTCTTTTTGAATGATTTGGTTTTTATGCCATTGGTTCTGTTTTGTTCGGCTTTATTATGATTCGTTCTTTTATTTCTTTTTTTCCTTCTTCGTTTATAAGGAAGAATTGTCAAATTCGATATATGAATAAATCTACCACAGACTGTTGTTATTTAGTATGGGTGAAAATCCGTTCACCAAACATTGGGATAAGCTAATATGCCAATGAGCAGTGTTTTTTTTAAGTTTGTACATGAAGTTAGGATTCTTTGACTGTTTTCTTTTTATTCATAGATAAGATATTTTGCTCCACAATAACTTCATTTTTATTAAAGGCTTCAGTAGCTATGAAATAGTCATAAATTCTAATATGGGAACAATGGAAACCATGACGACTAGCCATATGAAAATCTCCAGTAACATTATGAGCGACTTAACAACAGTCTTTACGCTGAAATTGACGACGTCACAATATGTTTTGTGCACAAAAACGTCAGTAAATCTGAAGTAATGGTTGTCCTTACCGTGTACACTATAGGTCCTCTCAGATTATAAAATGTCATATTAGAATCGAAATAATTCATGTTCGCCGGTGGTTTGTAGTCGATTTACATATGGGTGTCCATTATTTTCGTTTGTGACACCGAGATTTCACGATAAAATCTGAATTTGAAAACGTCTCCCACCAAAAGATGACGTTTCAGAATTATGACGTTTACATTTTTTGTTAATAACGTCATATGTAACCATGTAAAATGCAACTTCCGGGTACAAAAATGTACCCGGGAATTTTAAAATTCAACGAGACTTACAGACCCTATAAAAAACATTGTTCCATTGCTTGATTCTACTACCAGGATATACTTGTAGAGATTTTGTCTCGTGTGCATTTACTCCATATTCTTTCAATTTTTATAGTATCAATTTTAAGACGCAGATTTTCTTAATATTTCACCTTCAGTTACTGCATCCTACCCATTTTGTTTTTATGTATTATTGCAAAGCCCAGAAAGATAAAAATGATTCCAAAAAATCCTAAAAATTCTTATAAAACAACTAGGTCAAATTTAAATGATAATTTTAACAAAGTGTGGGTTAATTGCTACAAACTGAATTAATATTCTATAAATCGATACAATTACTTTAACAGCACATTGTTACAATAATTGTGAAAATATAATATATATTTAATTATTCATATGCTTATTAATATTCATATTAGAAGTTATTGTATTGTACAAAATGTCAAATGGGCATTTATTAGAGTGATAATAAATTTTGTGCATGAAACACAATTCGAAATACAAAGACTTACCTTTGTACTGTCACGATTTGGTCACATTTTTTTCAAAAGTGACCCTGTTCAGATTATAGGTTATCAATATGAAAAAGAAAGGAAATGGGATAAATGTCAAGGAGACAACATCCCATATCCAAGTTAAAACGACCCAAAACAAAGCATATAGGGGACACCGTATGGTCTACAGTGAGGAACCTCACACCATATAGCAAGCCCTAAATGGCCCCAAAAAGGTAAAAAGTGAACAAATCAATGGAAACAAACCACATCCAAGTTTAGATTTTGTATAAGCCCACGTGAAAACAATACTTATTTATTTCTGAGACTAGTTGCCTCATTTTACTACCGGAAATGACGTATAACAAATTTCATGTGAAAGCCCCGAATTTTCCAGTCCAAACATTTACCCTCGCTCACTCGCTCTCTCGATTAAGGGTGCATGATTTTATTTTGATTTCCAACATGCATAAACGTCCCTTCTATTGTGTATTTTACTTTAGCATCAGAATCCTACCTATAAAAGTATTGAAACACATTAACCCTTTTTCGTACACGGCCCGTAATTACATAATCCCATATATTACTGATTAGAATTATGGCTTAATTGTTTCTTAGAATAACATTACGATGCTATTACTGTCATAAATGCCATTTTGTTGACGTATCAATTCACTTTATCTTGCCCTGACGCTGATCTATCAGCCATATTGATTTTTATATCTGGATTATTGATGCGTTTGGAAGGATGGTGTTTTACGTTATTCATCAATGTCAATAAGTGCTTATTTGTAATGACGAGAAATTCGCAGGCGATATAAAATATACAATTTTCGTTTAACTGTCAGAGCAAACTATATTTTATCCATTTTAGAATATAGCAATTTAATTTTGCACGCGTATGGACATTTGGATCAATTTATATCTATCTAAATACCAAACAACAATACTTGGATGTTCTAGACAACATATCAATATGAAATAAACACGCAACTCACTTGCAGAACAAGTTTCTATCTATGAGAAATCAAAATCAATTTATTATTATATATCTGAATTTCTTTTCCATTACTGAGCAAAGAATTTTCAAACCAGTGATATAGACTGCTCGCCATTTAAGTTGCCATCAACAAGCCATGTTAATCCCAACAAACATGAATGGGCTTCTCGTGAATTTTAAATCTTGGAGCTCATTTTGGCAGTATTAGCGGCGAGCACCGTTTAACCATCTTTCCAAATTATGTTTTGTATCGCTTTTTTTTAAAGTAGTGATCTTGTTATTGGCAATGTACTTTTAATAGGCTTATGCGTAAACTTAATATACTATAGGGTTCAAAAGCGGAGTAAAAACCACAAAGATCGATGTGCCCTTTATCTCCAAGGATTCAATTTTCTAGATATGAAAACTTTTCTGATATCGTATTGTACATATGTTGTCGAAATATATGAGAATAGTTTTTATCGTGGTTTTGAAGGCGACAATCTTTAATGAAAATTTGTCGACTTATGAAGTAAAACAAGTGAGAACCAAGCCACCTGTCCAAAAAAATCATTCAAAGACAATGGCAACATCGCAAACACTTAGAAACAAAGAGACCTCTTTTTTAATTTCTGATCATACAAGAAAAAAACCAGTTTGTAATTAAAAAACAAATGTGGTATTGTATACAAAGTTCTACCGCAATGGAAGGGGATTTGACGAGCGTCAGAAAACCAGTTTAACCCACCATTCCTTTTAAAATGCTTCTACCAAGTTAGAACTGATTGCAGTTGACAATTTTCCAGTGGCGTTTCACATGCTTTGTGTTTTTGCCTTTTGGATATATACTCTTGACAAATCTATTAGCTAATCATGTTTTAACCCTCATTTTCTAAATGAACTTAATTTTTCAATCGCCTACCTATTTTGGGTCATATAATATTGTTACAGATTTTGAGACGCAGTTTTCCTTTTTTGTATTCATGTTCATCTAGGGTACTTAGTATCACCTCGGCTTGTTACTGGGGTTTTCGGTGCCCAATCTTGACTTTGGTATTCATACCTATCAAAATGATACTTAGTACTTTTTATTTATTCTATACTTGCGCTAGTGATATCTGCATTTTTAGGGGGGTGGCGAGTTTAGAAACCCTCTCGTCTCCATTTCACCGCCTAGGATTAGATCCACCAATCGATCCTTAAAAGCGTCAAAAATTTCTTGCTAAGATTCAGTTTCTTACTGCGAATATTTTGCTTTTTTGTGATATAAGCATTTGGAAGACTAAGAGTTCACATCCTTCCCAGCTAAAAATCTTTTAAAATATTTGAACTTTCTTTGTTTGATTGATCTCGACTTTTAAAATTAACGTGAAATATCACTATTTCTTACACTAATCAGTTCAATTAGTCGTTTGAGTGTAATGACACGATACTTGGGAATTTAAATGTCAAACTGTTTTCTTCTTTTTGCGTTTTTGTTATACAATTCATGTTTTGCGTGTAAATATTGATGGATTTTTGCAGATTAACTGTAGAGATCAAAAGAACCTATAATAGAATTCCCGTTATTTAGAATATTTTAGTCGACCATTGCGTAATAAAATTGCCGGGGTTAACACGCTTCTTGTACAATCTTAATATTGTTAGTGAGACTATACAAAACGAAATAATACTCTTATATGTGTTTAAAGAAGTATCTTCAATGTCAGACAGAATTTACAGCCATGATTTTTTTTGTACAACACAGTTGCTTACACTGGGTAACGTTCGAAATAAAGGTCACACAAAGGCATACATGTAAATGTTCCAGCTGACAAAGCATATAAATTATATTTATTTTTTTTTAATTTTTTATTCATTTATTTATTTATTATCTTTTTGTAATTTTTTGCAGAAGCTGATTTTTTAAAAGACGCTAGTAGAAATTGAACCATCCATATATGTTCATTTTAAGTTCGATTTATATATAAAATGGAATGATATTATATATGACTAAAATTTCATAGAGGCGTCTTAGCTGCTCAGCAAGAATTACATTAATGATATTTTATGAACATAATTTATAATTCGATAAAACTACCAGAAAATGTGACTTTAAGCTTATAACTTCCTCAACAAAAGTCATCGGACGGTGGGTCACCTTAATCACTGTTCAAAGTTGCGAATTATTCACTTTTCAGCTAATTTACCGTTACCACACAGTGCATGTTATAGTATACACTGCAAATCGATGCAAAATTGGTGCTGTAAGGAGATATAATGGTTAAGATATTCAATGGGTCATGAATACACTCAGGGACATTCATTTTCGCCTTATACACACAAAAATTCTTAACTCGTGTAATGCTGTTTTTGTCCATTTGGGTGCACGGTCATTTTTGAAACCTGAATTTACTGGCTCCTCCAAAACATTAGTTTTCGGTATTTCGGTATTCTACTGCAGTTGTTTAATAAAGATAAACATTTTTCGAGTAAAACATGTCTTCAAACTTTCTATGTACGAAATGCCTAGCATTTTTTAGATTTGCTTGCAACATCTCACATCGCATTCGCTCAATTAATTCATTTTAAAATATTTTAAATTTATAAATGCATGTATCACGCCACAGTTGTACTCTATTAAATTGATCAATTAAATAAAAATAATATCTATTATATCAAATCTATTTAAATTATTTTTTTTCTACAAACATACAATATGCAAATAAAAATTTTCGGCTAAGTCTGTTTAAACTTAAAAATACCTCTTTCCCGTCAACAAAAGAATGGTATGATATAATGAATTGAATCGTATCTCCACCGATATCGTTTCTCTTATTACCCAACTACCATTTTTGTATTCTTGATTAGTTAACCGCGAAAAAGGTCTCTGTGTTAATTAAGAAGTACTATTAATTAAATCATTTAAAGAATGAATTAGTATCAAAAAGACCATACATCGTTTAAATTTTAAGAGTATACACTTTCAAGTTGCATATTTTATGTACCAAAAATTGTTAAAAGCTTAGTCAATCTGGGATTTACAAGTTAGCAATATTCAAAACAAAATAATTTGTGGTTGGATTATTGCGTAAAAAATTTGTGAAACGGGAATACACAAAAATGAAGTAAGTATGCAATAAGTTTAAAACTTTACAAATTTCAAAATGAGACATGCAAGATCTTGGCGATGTCGCTAACGCAGGTCAGGTTTTTTCTTCAAAAATATACTGTACTAAAAGTCATATAAACGCATTATTATCATAATGCTACTCGAAATATCAACATATTTTTATCCCCTTTTCCGTAGAATTCAGAGCTACCTGATTTAATCTTGCTTTAAGGACATTCTAAGATTCTTTTTTTTAATTACCGAATTATAAGCAAATTCCAAATAAAGAAATATCAAATATAATCATCAATATTTGCGACGGGACTATTTTTTTATAAAAAACTGAAGTTGAAGCCCACATACTATTTCATAAGTCGTATTAGTGGGTCCAGAGGGGATTTCAGAGGCTACGCCAATCTTTCCTTGAATACCCCTTTGAAACTGACATTTACCAATCAGTCACTCAAAAGATCTATCACAACATTATTTTTACTTAGTGTTGAGATAAACATTTCTTTTGAAATGACTGTACCAAGTCAGGACCATTGCGGTCGACAATTTTGCCTATGGTTTCCACCTGATTTGTCTCATGGACTTCGGCTCTTGACAACTCTGTTCTGTAATTTTGTTATTACCCCCATTGATTGGAACTTCCAGTAGTTGAAAAGCTGAATCCATTAGTGACAGGTAATAGACAAAAAATAGATTAAAAAAAGTTGAATCCATGTGTTCTCTTGGATTAACATCAATTTTCCAATTTTTTTTATTGAATTAAAAAACACATAAAGGCGTTAGGGAAATAAAAAAAAAACATGCAAACATGAAAAGGTGTTTGAAAATTACTTGAAATGTTTGGATGCATATCGTATCCTACTTATGCACCGATACAACTAAAGGAATCTTAAAACCTTTCTTTTTGTGGACGGCCATGTTTTCCGCTTTTCGTTTCTGTTTCAGGTAAAGCATGTCTGTCATCGTGTTGGGCAAGGTTTATGCTGTCTTTTGTCATAAATTCTGTCCTTCTGCCACATTTTGTTATTCCAAGCAGTTTCCTCTTTCGTCATTCCTTCTGCCAAAAAAATCGGCTAAAATGATCTTTGTCATCACTCGTTGTATTGGGTTACTTTTGGTCGTCTTTGCTTTGTCAGAAGGAGAACCTGTTGTTTGTAGAAGAGTAACTTTGAATAAATAGATGAATTTTATGAATTATTAGCTCTGATTTAAGTTTCACATGTGTTGTCACTGAGAAGTCTTCCAAAGTTAATTAGAATTGTACCTTAGATATACTTTTTTGAATCCTCAGTAGAAGCCAGATAATTATATCAGATAATATATTTTAATAACATACATTAAATGCACAAAAGTTTACCCAAGTCTCTAAAACAAAAGAGAAAACTATTTACATGCTAGTATAACCCAACAGAGTATAAAATGTATGGTTTCATAAAAACAAAAAGTAGTTAAACCCTTGAACTTATTAAATAACTATAAATCTTTGTGACAATGAAATGGGATATCTGAAATATACATTTAATGTAAGGCAGAAATCAACCAGAAATGAATACCAGTGACTCTAAAGAAAATGTCATTGCGTTTATAAACGGTAATAAATAAAAGTTAAACTAGACTATGCTGCTATGCTGTTTCTATAACAGCCATTTTGAAGAATGCAAAGCAGAATTATAAAGAACTTTTTTGTTTCTTTTATAAGGGTTGTATTTACGTTCTGTGTACGCGTGTTTGTATTACCAAGAAATAACAGAGCTGTGGTTTATTAGTACAGATTGGTTCTATCATTTAGTCGTAGAGACTTTGTTTAATTGGCATTTACTCCATATCCTTAAGTTGTTTATATGCTGTTAAGACTGTCAATTCCCATATGCTTATGTCAAAATAATTTGAATTTCATCATTCGAACCTAGAATGAGTTTCGATCAGAATATGAGCAATACGGTTATTCTGGAATAAAGAGACCCTTCCGTAATTGGTCATGCATCGGTAGCCAAACTTCTATACAGTTGAAACAGGCTCTTTTCTATTACAAAGATTTTGGTTTTCATTTACTAAAAATTCAAGCTTTTATAAAGATACACTAGAGTCCCCTCATAGATTTTCCGCCCTTTTCTAAATCTTAATCAAAAAAGGTCATTCGGGATATGAAATGATTTATATTTAAGGTATTTTGGTCATATATAAAACACATTAATAAAGCAGAAAAAATAAAAAAAATAAAAATCGTGTGCCCGATAAGACGAAATTTGTGTTTGATAATTCTCACAAACATTGTAAAACATTGACTGGAGGTGTCCAAAAGCAAAATTTAGTGATATGCAAAAAATGTATTACAGTAGAAATGTAGCACAAAATATGCAAAACCCGTAAAATGTTTAGAAAAGTCAGATTTGATTGATTGTTTGATATGTTTAAGTCGAATGAGCAAGGTTTCAGCTGTATCTGGTCAAAAAACGGTAATCAATTCAAATGAATTAATAAAAGAAAGAAAGAAAGAAAGGTGCAAGGAACAAGTGGACGGGGAAAACAAGATTTGATTACATCTGGAAAAGGGTTAGAATTGGGTAAGGACAGGAAACTTGCCTTCTATATCACCCAAGGAGGGTGCTGTTTTTCGTAACATAGTGAGGGATCTTCACACTGCATGAACATGATGAAAAGAGGCGTGTCTTCATGATACACGACCAGACTTTCCGTATTATGACCTTACTTCTTTGGATGTAGATAAGACTGGCCAAATCCAAATCAAAATGCTTGATTGATATCCCAGAAGAGTGACCAACTCCTACCATTTTTTCACTCGTAGCGAATGCCATAATCTTTGAATTTAATGTCTCGTCACGGAAAAAAAAAACGCAAATTGAGAACGTTTCCTGTCAAAATATAACCTATGAAAAAGTTTTGTCTTTGACGTCATTATCATCTCGTATAAATGCAACTTCCGGGTACAGATTTTGTAACATGAAGTTTGAAAAAAGCGCAATACTTGCAGATCATAATGGCAGGAAAATTACCAGATTTTTGAAACAGAAATCCTGCGTTCCTATTGATACATGTATTTCCTTTTTTTTTATTTTACCGCGATGAACGAAAGAACCCCATATTGAAATTTATCTAGACTAGAATGCAATTAATTAAATAAAAATACATGTTGGCATAGATATACCCCATATAAAAGTGGAAAATAATCAAATTGGAACTAATTGATCAATGAAGTGAAAGTTTACAATTTCATTAAAACAAAAACACTTTAGCCCTTGGCCTCAATAAAGTCAATTCTAATAGGTGACAATGAAAATTGATACATGCATTGCACTTTTTAAATCTGTATAGGTTGAACTCAACAAAGAATGGTTGTCAGTAATCGTAATAAAAATGTCATTATGTTGTTAAATAAACAATAAATAGGCATAACAAGAAAAAAAAATTAAAAAGGGCATTTTATTGAAAAAAAAAAGACTTTGTTCGTTTTTTAGAGGGCCATGAAGAGGGTACGTTTTTCACGCAATCACGCTTATATTTTTGTTATATCATGTATTAGGCATACGTGTATTTTTTGGATTTCACGCACGGAAATTCGTGAAATCAAGGGTCACACACACACGTTTTGGCGTTTTTTAGGAACCACTCTCCAAAATAAGGCATTTTCAAAGATTCAGTTTAGACTTCCACCCCTTCTTTTTTCGAGAAAGTTAATAAAACAACACCAAAAACGGGATATACGTCTAATGAAAGTTTGTTCTCTCATTTTAAACAGACAACGGCATTTTTATTAGCTATGTATATAGTAGTCTGGTGAAATAACGTTTAATTATTTGCTAACCAAGAAATAAAGAATATTTTTTCGTATGATCAGATCAAGAACAAACTTATATTGCTGAAATTTTGTGCGAGGTTGTGAATTCCAATTGCCTATTGTAATAAAGTCATTACAATTGACTACTCCCTCCCCTCTATCTCTCTCTCTCTCAAAAAAAAATGAAAAGAAAAAGACGCCTGTTTTTCAGTTGCAGAGAATCCTATTGATCATAACTCTTATTCATCTGCAAGGTTGATGAACTTTCCTTCAAATATATCCCAAAGGCAGTTTATCTTTTCAAAAGCTGACAATCGATTTCAGCTGATAAAGCGTTTTAACACAGAAAAAAATATTATTTACCCAAATTAGTACTCCGTTATAATCCTTGGGGGTTCACCAATTGATTTCCATCGCACTGCAATTCAATCGTCCAGGAACTGACAGTCAAATTATAGACAACTGGTAGATATGAAGATACACATAGAAAAGAATCACAATCTATACTAAATTCCAATAGAAACACAACAATACGTGTAAGCCCATTAAGCTCCTATGAGTATGACTTTCTTCTTTAACATCATTCCTTGAATATCTCGCTACCTTACTCAGAGATTTTTCGTTTCAGAAATTACGGTTAGTTTTAGTGTCATAGAGGTCAAAACGCGAAGTCGCAAATTTCCATCAGATTGTAATCATAATGAATACTCATGGTGGTTCCTTCTGAGTTTAGTTTGCAGTGTTCGGTACAAAATTTGATTTTCGTGTTAAATCGTTTACATTGAATATCTGAAAAAATGAATTTTAGTAGAATTTTCCCTTCGGTATTCCAAGAAATCTGCAAAATCTTGGACTATGAAAGATGAAATGAACACCCACTTCTCATGTTATATTCTATAGGTATGTACCTTTCAGGAATTTGGGATAAAATTACAACTTTATTAATGCAAAACACAATTCCAATTAGGAACTACAGCATACAAAACTAGTACATAACATACAAACAAGAAACTGACATTACCCTTTTTCTCTATTTTCAAGACTTAGTAATTTCTATACATTTCCCGCCAAATTTTTAATTGGTTGTATCTTAAAATCAAATACATTAACGTTTTATTTTTTCATTTATCGTCAACCTACTAAAGCAGAACACTTTTATGAAATTCTCATTACTTTCATTCAAAGGTGGCAACTACCTTAATCCTCAACTGCTCCAAAGCTTCAAAGTCAGACTTAATCTAAACTGTTCACGTGACATATTTGTGTACACATACTTGAAATTTAATTTTATTGACTGTAGAGGTAAACCAAGTAAAAAAATCCACAACTTCTTCATCACTGTATGTCAGATTCTTACCCAACTTCCAGGATTTATTGTTGACATGATCAACTTGTGCAAGGTTTATCTTAGAGTTTATTTGACTTATTATTGCTGCCGTCAAGGAAGTGACAAAACTGCTATTTTACCGAAAATAAGATTTACACCCCAAGCTCTACCTTTCATTGTCTCGTCGTCGTGCAAAGGCAACATTGTACACGTTTGTCAGGTTTTCATGTCGGATATATCTACAATGTAGATATTTGACATCGCTGAATCTAACACATTGTATAATTTTTGGATGTTGATCTTGACTTAATTACAATAAAAGTTTTGCCACTATCTTAACCGCAGCAATATAAAGGTTCGTTAAGCTAGGGGAGCTAATTGTAAGAATCCCGCACTACAATTTCTAGAGTATTTTGTTCATGTATCATCAAGTGATGCACCTTATTCATATAAATCGAGCAATATTTTGCTCTTTTCAAGATCGTACAGTCGACACTAGCGATCCATGAAACACCCATCAATTTTTGGATTATTCTTTTGGAACTGTCTTTTCATTTGCTAAAATACAGTTTGGACTTATGTATATTTCCTTTAAGGAAGTTCGCTACTTCATTTGAAAATAAATAGGATGTCACATAACCAATGATTTTTTTGTTAGAAAATTGAAAGGAAGCAATTTAACTGAACAAAAATGATAGGTTGATGATCTTGTTTTTGAGATTTAAGTGATTGAAAGTTGGCGGGAAACTTAACTCCTCTGATTTTTCATAGAATTAACATTGACAAAGTTTGACCATGAGCGAATTTGAGAAAATAAATAGAATTTAATGAAATTTTTACAGAATGCTCACAAAGATGTATATATAAAAAATTATGGAAAAAATAAGGGGGTCAATGGACAAAAAATTATAATGCTTTTAAATGGATAAAACCCGAGAATTCCGAAAATCTTACAGAAATCCCAAAACATGAAGAGCGAACGTCCTTAAGACTCCATGAGATAGTATATGTATGTTTTGCCAAAACCGCCATTCCATGTCAAGATTGTCTTATAAGGTATGTGGTTCTGCTTTTAGTATTATAGCAGGAGCTGGAGTATAATTCATGAAACCACAATACTTACTTTAAACCTGTTAGTCAACAGTATATGTGTATTCCTAAAGTCCAGAATAGCCGAATCTCATTGCTAAATATTTTGAATTATATTTTACCTTAGACTTCTATATTTGATATCACTGATTATTTGGATTTCGTTTGGTTTTATGCATTTTAAACATGTTTGAAATTATGGATTTCCTTTGTTTGGGTTCTAGTGCTGCTGATGAGGAATTAATTTCCGAAATGGCCATACAGCTCATTAAAATTGTTGCAGTTGGAGTTAACATATGTGTTATGGTCTCATGTTCATTTACTCCATATCCTTTCGTAAAATATTCTATAACATACCATTCAGTAGCATCTCCATATCGGTATATTTGGGGAGGGTTGTTTAACCTTTTGCTGTCATGCCTTTGCTTCTTGAACATATTGAATAAAGATTAAGAAACATAAGTAAACAAACATGGATGACAGTTAAAATTTACTATTTTCTTTCCAAATTGTTAATGTTCTGCTTAAAGTCGTGTGATATTAATTTTTTTAGAATTGATACGATAATTATACCATGTCTTTTATCAACAATGCTTCGGCTATGCTAGAAAACACCCGGTGCAATGACCTTTAAGGAGTTAAAAATTGTAGCTTAATAGACCATATCCGAGCTGTGGTATCAGGATTTACCTGACCACTTTTCAACACGTCACAGTATAGAAAACGTCACGTCACAAAGCCTACAACGTCATTAAACTGGTCACATGGGGCGGACATGTTTGTGACGTAGGGCGGACAAACAACAACTGGTATATCTAAATACCAGAACTCGGATATGGCCTATTGTTACTTCATCGTCATACAATTTGCATTGGGGTTTATATAATTCTTGAAATAGTTTTTATTTTAATAGTTATATGTCTAAGTCTCAGATGCTTAAGTAAACTCTATCTTGTAAGTTGCTTGAATTTTTTGAAATTTTCATCTGCACTCAAATTTTCTTTGAAATGTTATTATAATACTTTAATCGGTCATGTGACCCGCAAATGCTGTAAATCGGTCTGTTTCCGTTTTACGATATTGCGTCAAGAAAATATAAATGGAGTTTCCAGGTACATCGATGAACGATTATGCAATATTGTTAAAGTGTATTGCACAGTGCACCAGTGCCATAACATACTTCATTATGTCCATTTATTCCGGTAGTTAGAAATGAAGCATTCAATAGGAATCGTGTGATGAAATACCTTGACGGAACAAACTGACATACAACTGTTCATTTCCTTGTCATAGCTGGTTATTGAGGCACAACTTTTACATAAGATTGTATAAAAGGATTATCTGAAGTGAATATTGGAGGGATGGTGCAGACAAGCATCTTGGATGATACAAAACAAAACCACATTTAAGAACAGAAAAAATAAAACATCTCGGTTGAGACTCTGTAAGGACAAAACATGGTCACACCACAGGAAAGAAAAATCGACCAAATCTCGGCAAAGATAGAACAAGATTACACCACGGAAGAGACCAACCAACACCATATCTCGACACAGACAGACTGAACAAAACCACATATTGGGAGGGACAAAAGAAGACCAATTCTACGTGAGACAGAACAAGACCACATATCGGAAAATAGAATTAGGAGCATACATTGGAAGAAACAAAACAATGAAATAAATGACGTCAAAGAAATAATGTATTGTAAAAATTGATGACTCAATACCCAAAATGATATAACTTCATTAAGTTTCGTACAAAGAACGCCACATAAAACCATAAGCTAGGACATTGTGTACTGGTAGTATGCAGAAACTCAATTATTGTAAAATTTGCACAATACTGACATATTGCTGAATAAAGAGTCTCTTCTTCTATTGAAAAATGCATTCTCCAACTTTGAATTCTTGCTCCTGTTTTTACAAAAAATGATCCATATCTTATAGATGAAACAATTGATATTTTTTCTAAAGTTTTAGTTAATAAATAATTATAACCTTCTTCATTCGGCGATGTCATTTTCTGGTAATTTTCATTTATTAAGATCATTATCATTGTACAAATATATATTCTACTTTAATAAGGCAGTATGGATGCTTCATTAACTATTTGCTTAGATCTTATCACATACCGTTAACTATTGGGTTCTATAGTTACAAACAAGCTTTGTTGATGAAATATCGATCCTCGCTCTGAACAGAAACAAACATCACAACAAACGACTTTGGATGTATATTTCAATGTCTATTCATGTAAATGTCACATGTTTTAGTGCTGTAATAAGAGAATTTTCTATCGACATTTATTTATTAATCCCTAATGAATAAAGGACGATTTCAATTAGAAACCAAAGAGTCCACAGACAGAAATGATAGGCTGATTCTCGTAAAATACACTGCTAACGGGTCTGTTTGTGTTATGGAACACAATTACATAACTTTGCATGTCACAGTCGAACATGATAGATCATAAAACACAATGGTGAACGAAAGTTCATTACTAGTAATGGCGTTCTGATGAAGCATACTGCATATGGAATCAGACAAGTATCACATTTTCATCACATACTAGTAATCGAAGTTTGTAGGATGGAAATGCACTTCTATATCCTTTTCAATAAGCATCAT
The DNA here is from genome assembly GCA_002080025.1 of Modiolus philippinarum. Lineage (NCBI taxonomy): Eukaryota > Metazoa > Mollusca > Bivalvia > Mytilida > Modiolidae > Modiolus > Modiolus philippinarum. The sequence continues at coordinate 91,485 of MJUU01005884.1, read as the reverse complement.
TTATCATAGGCCAGACTTATTAAATTTGGTTTGTCCAAACCCTAACCAAGCTTTCCGAAGTTGGTACTTGTAGGTTGGTTTATTTCATGTTGATGGGGATAAAAATTATGATGTATTAGGTGTTTGAATGTTTTTTAATCAAAGTAGACACCTAAAATAATAAGTAAGGCATAAGTGATTCATTTATCAACCCAAAACTTTCTACTTTCTTCTGAGGGTAATAGATTAAACTGTTGTAATCCTGTCAAAATTAAACTATAAATCATCAAATGCAAATAAGATGACTATTTTGAACGTACAATTCCCCAGATAAAGACTTCCACTTTAATTTTTTTTCTCTCTTTTTAATAGAAATATTTATTTTAATTTTTTTTAAATAATTTATTTTTTAAGGATATATAGGATTAATTGTTTACCGAAAAACAATTGGCAAATTTTTGATAGAGTATCATTCTTCCCACTGTCAGAACAATTCTGCTTAGCAATGTTTTTATTCGGAACAATATAACATCTCTCAATTCGACCAGTAAAGAAGTTTTATGGTCACCCAAAGTACCAACTATTTCCCAACGCGAGTATTGCTCCGTGTCGTTCGGGTACCATATATTTGCAATTTTCCTGTTTATAGTTGTAAATTAATACCCTCTGAAACAGTGTTAGCCTTCTTTTAACCAAATCTGCACGAATATCAGATATATGACTAGTGGTAATGCCAACATTTTTGTGATAAATTGATAAACAAAATGTATGGAACACTGAAACATGTCCGGGATATTGCTTCAAATGTATATTAAGTTTTTAAGATTTTTTAGACATTTGAAAGTATGTGAAAAGCAATAATCACTATAAACGCAATACATTCATCATCCATTTGCCCATTTCTTCAATCTCAAGCTTCTCTTCAGACATATTCACGATATTTTCTCTTAAATTTTAAAAGAGCGATCTACAAATGACAACAATTCGTAATAAAGGTTGAAATAGAATAAAATGAGAGGATTGTTCTCTCTTCTTTCTTGCATTTTGTAAACATACTGTGTATTTTTAATGAATATTTTAATTTTTCTCGTAACACAAAGCTCTCTAAAAGGACATTGTACATGTTTACTACGTACTAATTCAAATGGGTTTGGAGGTCTCTTCACGTCAAAACGAGAAATCATGAAAAAGAGGTAGGTGGAAATGTCTACAGCTCATCGTGACGTATGGCATTCAAAGTATATTGTTTGAAACGTCATATATTTTTGTTAAACATGCATCCTCGGGGTACTGTTTAATTTATTTCTGAACTTTTTCCAATTCGATTATCGCAGCTAGTCCAGAAACCATCTCAAAAATTGTCATTGGCAGACCCAGACGGGTTCTTGGAGTTGGAAAATGTTTTCTAGAAAAAAATGAAATTTGACGCAGAATTCAGAAAATTTGATAAAATGGGAAAATTGCCGGGAATCACTTTTTCCAAGGCTGAATGTTCTCTGCTCACACAATGTACATATATAACGAAACAAAACAATAATGTTGTTGTGAAGGACATCACCATTTAGTTGTATTATTGTCAATATTTTAAACATTAATGTAGGAATTAAAACCTTACGTTTAATATGTCAAGAAGAATTGTTTAAAACGAATAAGCTGTTAAAGTCCTATTGTTTCTAGGTATGGCTGTGAATTGTCGTCCATTGATTCCAATAAAGAGCGTAGTCTTGTCACCTGATAACGGTGATTTACAGAAAAGATAATGAAATTATTTATACGACTCTTCTCATTAATTTTGTACGATATTAATCAATAATTGTGGTAATTGATTTGATCAACTCACCTGTAGAAGGTAATTCACGGTTCTTTACTGTATATTTGTTACATAAGGCAAAAATTAAATACAGGAATTTAGTGATAAATTTACAGCAAAAATCAAGTAAGTAAATGCATATGCAGCAAGAGCATTAGAGTCGCAGAGTCGCCAGTGCTGTCATTTTTGCATTTGTCTAAAACTTGGATGCGTAACAGAAATGTAATAAATGCACAATTATTAGCTGTGCGAATTGCTTGTAATCTGCGTCATTGAAGAGCTTGTAACTGTTGTAAACACAGTAACAAGCCAAGGGAAAATTCTCGATAAACTGAGTCTCTCCAATAGCAACTCAATCAAGAGTAACTCAAATAGCGACAAAAATGGATGAACTTCATAAATTAGAAAACTTTATATGTTCGTGTGGTTTTTTTCATTTGACATTTTACCGAAATTTGTTTTTTTATGTTTAAATAAATGCGTTAAAACGACACATTTGAGTTTTTGTTTTCACTGCGAAATTTTTTTTTAAACATTTATCCGATGGTTTGACAGATTCACCAATAAGCAGAAGCCAAAAGATTGGTTGATATACTTTGAAGCACTTTAGTTGAATTGTTTCTCGTCAAGTAGTTGTCTCAAAAACATGTTATGATACAGAATAGTTTGTCGCTATTAGAATATTTGTCAGCATTTATTAACTCCATGAGCTAAAATACAGAAATGCAGTCTACCGGTGCTGGTAATAATACTCGTATATAGCCTTTGTTGTATATCTGCAAACTAACATCAAAATAATTTTTTTGCAAATGGATGGCAGATGATTTCGAAAATCAAAAATAAAAACAAAACAAATATTTATATAGCCAGTTAAAAAAAAACAACTAAGCACGACCTGAAACTATAAATTCGCCATTGACTACAACATAACCTTGACTTAGTTTGATCCCAATATATTGCTCTAATATGGCAGAAATTTATTATTAATAAATGCAAGAAATTACTTACATGGTTAAAAAATATGATTCAAATACACAATCTTGTAATGAATCAAGAGGACTTGGTCTCGTAGGGATTCAACTACGCATATATAATGTCGCTTCTACGTCAATGGTAATCATATTTCTATGGTAGAATGAGCAGACTTAAAATTAGAATACACATAAGATGGTATCGTGAAATATGATATTTGAAGCTTCGGTTGCATAATATTTGCAGCAAATTGACACACATGAGACGGACTAAACAGTTTGTTAGTCAATAATGGATCCATGCGCTGAAATTAACTTCTTTTTTTTCTTTGTGATTGGTGAAGAGTGTGTTTTTACTCTATTTTTTGTCTAGTTTTAGAAACCGACAGACTAAATCAAGTTTTAGACAAGACTAAGATTATCAGTTCCACTAAATAAAATTGTCATTAAAGTCAACATATTTTGATTTCATAACGATTATATTTGTGCCCATGAATGGTTTATGCTCTGTCCTTATAGCTAAAACTTGTATTACTTATTAGCTACAATTTAAATGTTTTAATGAAGATCAAATTTTGTCGACATCAAGTATGCAATGAAAATAAGGTGAATTTTTCCGTTACTGGGTTCTTCAATAACAAAATACCGAGTTTACTATAAATTAAGTTTCTGCATATGACCACTTCGACAACGCATGTCTCTTCAATTTGAAACTTCCGATTACTTGAATGAAATAAAAAAAGGATAACAGGAAACACCTAAAATGTCAGAAATACGCAGTATATGCCACAATGTATCAAGGAACTGCACAAGAAAAAACAAAAGACAAATGACAAACGTAAACAACGATAGGTACTAAGGACAGCCGGACAGTGTACAGGCAGGAGTCTCGTGAAACCTGTTTTTTTTTTGTATCGAAACCCACTGACGATTCTCTTCTATGACGATAAACGACATCAAAATATGATATTTTTAGAGTTTAAATTTATCGTGAAATCCCAGTTTTACGTGACGAAACATTCAAAGCCTGTTGCATGTGCACTTGGGAGTATCCGCTGTGCAGATCTACACTTGTAAAATTCACTGATAAATAATAGGATTCTCCAAACTGTGTTATATTTGAAAATGAAAAATAATATTGACATGGGTGCTTTTGTTTAGGTATAGCTAAAGTTAATTGTTTGATTTTCTTTCCTTTTTTTCATTGTTTGATGGAGCGATTGTAAATTGGCTTAAAGACAGTTCTGTTTCAGCAGTTTCTTCATTTAAAACATATTGTTGAAATTTGATAATAATAATCCTTATAGCCCTTATTTCTCACTCTTTCATTTCATATTAGACTATTTTGAGTCTATGATAGTTGAAACATAGTGATAGCTAAACTAACAAGTAATCGATCACTTTTTGTATTTTCAGATTATAACATGGGATTTATAATGTTTTCAACATATTCCTTATCGTAATGTTAGTGCAGAGTAATAGAGAGAGAAGGTAGGTGTCGTAAGAAAGGGAAAAAATCCATGATTTACTGTAACCTCGGTATTTTGTTGTTAGAATAAAAACTATAGACGGAAAAAGAATCTGTAAAGAAATAATTAAGTTTAAAATAGCGAAAGTTTTTGCAATTGTTTTATAATTCAGTCTTTTTATAAGTCATCTTTTTATGAATATATCGGAAAAAGATACTTTCTTTAGAACTTAGATATTTTTGGTTACTCTGTATAAAAAGGTATAAAGCTTCATAAAAATCTATCTGAAAAGGTATCAATCGCTCTAAGGTGATAAAAGGGATTACTTTTTTCCGAAATCAGTACTACCATATCTAAATATATTATGCCATACAGACTAACCTTTATCTATATTATTTTTTTTTCTCTTACTTTTACTCTTTCCCTTTTTTATGTTTGCTATTTTTTAAGAGTTCACCTCACATTGAATGCCCTATTACGTGTTGCAAAAAACCTTAACATCATCTGATTCGAATAATAAATGGACCATCATTAAAGCTATTTACTTTTTTCGTCTTCTTTTACTATGGGGTCGTCACCACTTACACCTCACCAACAAACACTTGATGTATGTTTCTATTTTCTGTCGACATGTTGGTTTCAAAGGTAGCCTTACGTCAAGGATAATGAACATGTTCGTGACCATTCTTCGTACAAACCAGTGAATTATTGATGTGACGTTTAATCTGCTAATGAATTCAACACCACAAACTTTTAGTATTACTTTTAATTAATAACCCGACTCCAGTAAAAAGCAATAATCGATCCATATCGTGTGCAAAGTAAGCATAAAGGAAAGTAGTAATGAATGAGCAATTGTCAACAGACATTGCAAATTGATTTTAATGTGTATAGTCGTTTTTGCGCGTGATGTTTATTTTGCAGATCAAATTTTAAAAAAAAACATAAAATTTTAAGGTATCTGCAGCAATTTCCACAAATATTACGAAAAAATTAGTTATATATTATTTTGTCAATTTACGACTTACGACTTACATTTGTATCTAAAGTTCCGGAGAGATTGACGCTATGTTTTCGTATCAGTGCAGTTTTATGTTCAAAAATGTTTCGGAGAAGGCTTTCAATAAATTTACCAGTTTAATCAGAATATTTGTATTTATTTCACGCCTTCTTACAGCAGTCATAGAATTAATTCCAACAGTATTTTTACGTATCAATAAACATTAGAAGATCATTTAACCGATCCTTCTGCTGTTGCAGAATTATTGCCCGCTGGTATCACCAGCCCAAATCACCTAATACCTCTAGTGCAGGTCTGAAAACCGATCATTTGAAAATTGACGATTTTCTGGGGGGGGGGGGTTTTTTTTTTTTTTTTTTTTTTTTTGTTTTGTTTTGTTTTTTTTTCTTTTTTTGGAAGTCGCACTTAATTTGGTATAATAGTTTGATATTAACTAGAAGCAAATTGAAATTGAGATTGAAAAAGTTATATTCTAGCAGTTGAACATTTTTAAGTATTCAAATTGTTATATTTGTGCAAAGCCCGGCCTGGTACTATGCAACATTAACAGGTGGATTTTATGACGGATAGTAAATAACTTCATCAAAGAAGAATTTAAAACATGTTTTTAAAATTAGTTTTTGTTTCATTACCATATCAAATTATGAAATTTTGCAATTATTGTGAGATATTACAGAAAAAGACAAATAAAAATGACAAAATGGAAGTTATTCAATTAATTATATCTGCTCAAAGGACAACTTGGTGGCGTCGTATTGAATGTTTTAATAATGAGCATATATCTTGAGAATTTAACATTTTGTGTTTTTTATTGACAATTTTGAAATCAATCGTATTTTTTTTATTGAATAACATATTGGTGGCCATATTGCAACTGGCATCAATAATAATGAAATAACCATGTAATGCGACACTGAAAATGTTTGTATTTATTACAGAATAGGTGTTGAGGTCAATCACCTCTTTTATCTTTTGAACACAATATAAATAACTAGTATCAATAGAATTGACTTTTTTCTCATGCGACCTCTGCAACCGCGTGTAAAATGAGGTGCATGATTTTCGTATTAATTTATTTGATTGACACATTTCAAAACACGACACATTGTAGGGAGGCCTTCGTATTTTATTAGGAAAAAGGGGGAAAAGTGTCATAAAATTTGTAAAATGCTTCGAGCTTCACCTCATAAAAATTATTTTAACACATTGTAAACTATTATTGTCGATTCGAGGGAATATTTCAGTCGCTCATTTGCATGTTATTGAAAAAGTTGTCGATTTCGTATTAAGTCCCTATGGATTAATTTTAAGTGTCTTGTCCGGTTTCAATTGCATCTGCACAGACTTGCTATAATTTACGGGACAAATTTTTCCTTATCATCAGCATAAATATGGCTAATATAGAATTATTAAATTGGAAAACGCAATGGATGATTGGTCATTTTAGTCGTCTGCTCTGGTAAGTAGATCTGACACGCGAAGTTTCAGCGGAAAACCCGCCATAAAATGTCTCGTCCATTGATGTTTATGAACCTAATTATTTTGAATTGCCTTTTGTGTCGAGATTATGCAAACTGCAATCTTTCATGCAACAAAATTATTTTTCTTCTTTCATCTTGCGAGATCGGTATATTTCTTACTACTGTTATATAACAGTTGGTCAATAAGTTTACAAATAATGTATTAAGCAAGAAAGGTGACTAATGTTTGATCCGATGTGTTTAAGTTTAACTTTGCCATAGTGATAAGATTTTTAATTAAGGTTCATGTTGTTAATCTGTATGTGTGTTCCTATATTTTTCTCTTTTTTTTGCTGTTCTTCTGTGTCCCGATGTTGGCCTATTTTGTGATTTTTTTATTTTTTTTTTCGGTCCACTTCTCAATTACCTTTAATGACAGGTAACATGAGCAAGACGACAAAGGACGACAACAACTAGCTTTTGTAGATTTTGATGGACTTTGAGCTTTGTCCGTTTTGCATAAATACAAAATATTTTTGAAAATTTTTATTCCGAGATGAAGCATCTCTTCAACTTCTGGTCAAATCTCCGGAAATGCAGTATAAATCTCGTAGTATGCTTCATAAGAAAAAACTGCATAGCCCATTCATCTTAGTAAACGACATCAAAAATTTGGGAAAGGATATCCTTGTCGCAATCCCTAGGACTTGATAAGTGATTACTCGAAGTAATTAGCTATTTTGAATTGATATTTTTAAGGATTTATACAAATTAGCAAAACGACTTTTAAAATAGTCTTAGAAATAACACTTATAGGAATATTGTACTATTAATTAATAGACTTTTTTTAATTATTCAAAAACCATTGGATGTGGCATTGCTCGACAACTAGCTCAAGCCGGTGCTAGAATCTTACTGTGAGGTATGAGCAAAGTGACTTGTTGAAGGCTTCATGGTGAAGGATCTTAGGGCCATGGGCCTAGATGTTTGATTTCGACCAGGGTAAACCAGATAAAAAAGGTGCCTTCAAGATGAAGAACAACAAGAAAAGCGTTGTTCCATTGCTTGATTAAAAATGTGTTTGTAGACATTTGGCTCATGTACATTTACTCCATATTCTTCCATTCTTCATCAAATCGATATATTTCTGCTTTATATAATCTGTGGAAACATGGTGGAATATTTATTGAAAGTACGTCATCGAACAAACGGTTAAAAAAGAACCTTAGAAGAGCGCAACATATGTTTCTTTCTTGTCAAGGAAAGGCTAACAAAATTTGACAATTTCAAAAGATTTTTTTAATTCTTACATTTCAAACAGTTTTTGTGAATAACAAGGGTTCTTGGCTCAAGCCATTTTGAACGGGGGATCCGGTCTCAAACATTAGGGCCTGGGTTCCAACACTGACTCGCAGGCTTCGGGCTCCACATAAATGGGCTCTTGGCTCTTAGAGGGCTGTGGATATCACCCAAACTGTTTTACCTTCTTTAAACACTTATTCAACGTCTTTAAAGTTCTGACATGCTGAATTACTTCAATCAATAATTTATTGTTTTGTTTCCAAAGTCTGAACTATTCAAACTATATATTTAGAATGAGTTGCAAAATATGCCAATGTCATTCAATAAAAACGTTAACTATTATCAGGCGATTTATACGTTTCTCCTTATGAATTATGCATATTTTCTCTCGCTTTGGATGACTACAATGAAATTGACATGATAGTGTTCGTTTTCTTTTCTGTAATCCAATCGGTAATGGAATTATGGTGTTAATATCGGGTTGTCATTTAAAGCCTGGATTTATTCTATTTAAGGAAAATACCAATACATGGTTCGACTAAATATTATGAAAATAAATAGATGAACGTAATGACTCAAAAGATGAAATACAAGGACTATTTTAAGTTTAGTATGTGAATGGTTTAAGTGCATTAAGTTTAATTGGGTCTAACATTCGTAATGAATAAGGGTTGTCGACTAAACGAAGGGTTTCTACAAGAAGAGATCCCTTGAATTGCGCCACACGAACTTGTAATCTCGTGCATCGTATTTATTTATTTCATCATCATGAAAAGCACTTATCAGTAGGTACTTGATTTGGTCAAAAGCAGATAATTTATTTCCTGGGGGAGATAGCCGAATATTTTTTTCAATCATTTTTATTCTACTTAGTCCTATGGTTGTACCAGAACAACTCCTTTTCCTTTTTCAATTAATAATTTATAAGAACTTGCATACACAACTAAATACCGAAGTAACTGTGAATTTATTTTCTGCATAAGGCAATTTCGACAACTTTTGTCTCATCAGTGCAGATCAAATCAAAACATTTAGAAATCAATACACCGTTATATTTGTAAAAACTGATAGAGAACATATTACTATTAGGATCTTAAAGAAAAGCCAAATCAGCTAAGGACAGAGCCATGCAAAAGGGAGATACTCCACTTAGTTTTAAACAATATTTCTTGAATTCAGATATATACCTCGATAGGTTACATCTACAAAATTAATGGTAATGAAATCCCCCTCGATGGAAAACTCCTGTCGTATTCATACTTCATATAATAAATTTACTCAAAAGAACGTGAACATTGCGAAGATTGATGTTTTTTCTCACACAAAGTAGTTCTAGCTTCTTAGTCTATATGCCAAATACGTCGTCTTATCTTAGCACTTTGTCACGTGATAATAGTGACGTTGCGGTGCTTGACATCTTCCGCATCTTATTTGCTGTAAATAACATCTTATTGGACAAGTTCCACTTATATAATGTTATAAAAAGTCGTATTTTTTCATTCTATTTTATAATGAAGCTTGAAGTTAAGAACCACGTTAACATGACTACATTGTCTGCAGGATAACACAAGATTTTTATGTTTCAAAGTGAACTTCAATTTCGTCGCATTTGCAGCATTTACACTTGAAAATTTTCTTTAAAAATGTGCAAATAAAAATCAAGTCATTCAGAACAAATACTCATCTTCACGGGGAAAGTAAAAATCTCTTATATTTGATATAGGATTTGTGCGAATGACATGATTTACCGCGAAATGAATATAGTTGATGGTACATGTAAAAAAAATTAACAAGTCCCAAAAAATAATTATTTTAATGCTTCAAACTTTCAATTTTTTTAAAATCAATTTTAATGTCTTTCATCATCATATACCCGAAGTTTTCAGTAAAAAAATGGTTGTCATAGATACGTGAATGTTTTGGAGCAAATTTAGAATCGTTTTTTTTTTTATTGGATGCCTTGAAGGAGTTGAAAAGGCATGCTTGATGTAATGTAATCACCATGTTGCAATTTATAATTAAGTTTAATTCCATCTTTATTTTCGATTCAAAATATACATTGTGATTCAAAATATACATTGTGATTCAAAATATACATTATCCTTTTATTCACCAATTGTGACAATTTATACAAAATGTAAACACATGTACAATAAATACACGTAGATAGTCAAAACAAAGTGCCTAATGGGTCTTTAATTTATAGCGTGAATTCGTTCCACACATATTAGTAGAGCGGCGAATTAAGCAAAAGTCGCTAATTTAAAAAGTTTAAATGACCCAAATACCCTATTCGATTTCTCAGTCGTTTTGGATAGCTTAATTATTATATTTTTGAAATATGTCTGTCTTAAAAATGAAATGTGGTAGAAACAATGTGATAATTGCAATTGAATGGCAGGACCCTAAACGGAATGTCAACACCCCAACTAATATTTTGGGCTTGTTACCTAATAAACGAAAACTTATCTACAAATGGCATTATTACATGAAAAAGAGATAATTGCTGAAACATTTTTCACGTAATAGATCATTCTTCGAATTTGCGTTCTATTTTTATAGAAGATTAGAAAATACCCATAAAATCAATCCAAAAATCAGCGTTTTTCTCGAATTGAACACAAAATAAACAATTACAATATGCAGTTATTGTTTTAAGTTAAACTGTACGCCCTATTTAACAAGTTCGATGGTAATTTTGTGTCAAAGCACTAACCAATTATGTTTTAAATGCATTTAAATTGTTTAAAATTAGAATTTTCAATCCGTAAATATTTCGTAGTTAGTCCGTCAATCATTTTATTATTAAATTAAACGATCAAATTCGTTCAGTTGATTAACGATTTTTTAGTTTCGAAACATACCCCTTGTTGTATCAATAAATTTAAACATAAAGTAGCAAAACTACAATGTATTCAAGGCAAATAGTGTGTGTTTTTGGGATATATTTACCAGTTAATGTGAGGGTGTGTTTGATTTGTATTGAGAAAGATGTGTGGGATTTGTATTGTTAGTAGTTCGTAAAACTGAAAAGTCCCCATAGTCTAAATAAGTATATATTAAGCGCAGTCTAACAGATACAAGTCATTAAGGA
>MJUU01005884.1:55974-79891 GCA_002080025.1 Modiolus philippinarum | reverse complement strand
CCCCCATATTTATGTTTTCACATCAATGGTCATCATTGTATCAAATATTAATAATATAGCGAATCGTGAGACTTGACAGCTGTACTCAAGTTTCCTAAATACACTCTCAAATTCATAGTAAAATATTCTTATTCACACCTAGTCTGATTATTTTATAATTCACGATCTAAACATATACATTTCACCAGTTTATGCTATTTCTGAATGCATTGCAATCTCAACAGCACTTCTGTAGTTGTCGACCCTTGAAGTGCAGTTGTACATATTTCCGGTGTAGTGTAGCAGACGCTTTGTTGTTTTCATTTGAAGATTGACGATTTTCACATTAATTTGAGCATTATTATGTTTTAAAGCGTAATGCCATTTCATTTTGAAAGTTCACGCCAGTAGGCTATCAACTATAGCCTTGGCCTATAAAGGCAAGGAAAGGGAAATATCTAACTTCAAGGTAAGACATCTTTATTTACGTTGTCATGACATCTACGTCCGCCGTTTTCATGCATGTCATGATACTTGAGGGGTGCGTTGCCATGGGGTTCCTCTTAAGGTGCCTTCGGCACGTCAACTCTATTCAGTCATTGTTTGCTATTAGGCACAATGCCCGTGCCTTCAGAAGGACAGTTTTATCCTTTTCCTAGTGATCGTGCCTTCGGCACGTCTTTAAATTGACTCATATAGGCCTACTTGGGTGAAATATTTTTCTACGGACACCTGATGTTTGCCACCGAATGACGAACGCGTTGTCATGGGGACCACATTATCTTTGTTATTTATTCTTTATTTATGTTGGTAGTGGTCGTGCCTGTGACTATGGCACGACAGTTGTATCAATTTGTTCATATAGGGTCTGTAAGTCTCGTCATGTGACTTACGAGAATCCACGATAAACAGGCAATTCGAAAACGCTTCCCGCCAAAACATGACGTCTGAGTATTGTGACGTTAACAATTTTGCTTGAAACGTCACATATCTTTCTTTAAAATGTAACTTCCGGGTACAAATTTTGATCCCGGAAGTCCCAAAATCATACGAGACTTACAGGCCCTATTATCCGTGCCTTCGGCACGACATTTACTTCCATAATCATTAATTTACACATACGAAACTGCCCGTCTCGTGTGATTTCGTGTTGTCTCGTGTGATCTCGTGTTGTGTCGTGTGATCTCGTGTTCGAAAACAGTATACAGACCAGTTTTCTGTTTGTCGATACGGTCGTGCCTTCGGCACGAAACATAATGATAAATTTTTAATACTATTTATTCATCATTTAGTATCCGTTTGGGTGTGATCGCGCCTTCGGCGCGACATTCGACTTCAGTTTCGAAACCTCGTATACAGCTTTAGCTCCTCCCACTTCCGCTTCAGGACGAAAAGTGTTTACAAGTACCAACCATGTTCGCTTCGCTCACCCCATGGTTGGTAAAAAAATGGTTGTCATAGATACGTGAATGTTTGGGAGCAAATTTAGAATCGTTTTTTATTGGATGCCTTGAAGGAGTTGAAAAGACATGCTTGATATAATGTAATCACCATGTTGCAATTCATAATTAAATTTAATTCCATCTTTATTATCGATTCAAAATATACATTGTGATAATTTAAATGTTCAATAAATACACGTAGATGATCAAAACAAAGTGATTTTTTATCGCCTAATGGGTCTTTAATTTATAGCGTGAATTCGTTCCACACATATCCCGCGGATTTATTCATATGAACGTTTGAGAGCACGAATTTAAGGTACCCTGATATGCAACAATTATCACAGGCAACAAGACATAGAACTTGCTTTTCCATCATTCACAGGCATTGACACTGTCAGCTTTTATGTTTTGTGATCTGCTCTCACTTAAGAACATACATATCCATTTTGTACACAATTGCTTCACAATCTAAGTATTGCAAACTCCCTTGAAAAATGCAACACTTTTGACATTTCAATATTAGGCGGCCTATAATTTGACGCTTGCGTCAATTATTTTCTTGTGTCTTTCCAGAGACGCACTGGCGTTGTGTGTGTTGGAAATGCAATAAACCGGAAATGTATGTGAAAACGCCGGGAACGTCATAAAAGATGTTACGTCATTCCGGGAATGAAAGGATCTCAAAAACGACGTATTTAGGAAGCTGCCTTGCGGTTTCTGACCAATGTGCCCGCAGTCGGGCGTATAAAAGAACCTCCTTAGCGAGGAACAATTAACTCTAAAAGATTATTTATCTCCAAGAGTACCACCTTTTGACTTTCAACACTTGTGTCGCAATTCTTGTTGACAGTGCACTAATTATCTTGCATATCTTATTATAAAAATGATATTTCTATTGCAAGTGAAGTTCCACGTATGATTTTACGCAACAAAATGATTTGCCCATGTTGATTTATCGATAGCCTTTCTTTGAAATATCTGGACTAACTTGACGCACACAATGTGATGAGTTATAATTAGTGTACGTTGACATTCATATTAGTGATCCAATCTACAAAAAAAAACATAAAATAATTGGATTTTTTTTTTTTTTCAAATGTGTTAAAAGGGTGAAAAGTACTTAATCTTGATAAAAGGTGCATATTGAGTAAATAGAAATAGTACTTGGTTTTAAATTCAGGACATTTACAAGGACTGAATGGAGCTTAAAAAGAGACGCGCACTGTATTAGATTCTAAACAAATAATCTTTGACTAACCATGCACTTACTTCATTTGTATTGTCTAAAAAGACGAATCATAAGCCAAAATGTAGAACAGGCTAGGCATTATACGGAAACTATAGGTTTCTGAAATGCTTTTAGATAAAAGATTACTAGTATGTTCGAGTGGCTTCAAATTTATACTATTTTTCGATTCGATTATTCTTTCATATATGTTTTGAAATATATGTTTTGAATAAGTTTCAATTATAAATACCATTCTTCTGTCATAATTGATGATGTTGTTATACCTAATCTATTTAGAAGTATTTCAATTGAAGTTTCATATGTAAGAAGGCTTGATAAATTATGTCCTTAGCTAGCTTTCAGTAACTGCGAGCATTTGTCCGCACAGTACCTGTGTGTATTGTCTTCATGTTTTATGTACTTCATTGTAAGGTTTTTTCTAGATTGATTTTTACTTTGAGTCTTTTTGTGTATTTATTTTTTAGCCATTCACCACACATAAAGGGAGGGTTTGGATCAAAGAAAACGAGTTTAACCCCCACCGCATTTTTTGTGCCTGTCCCAAGTCAGGAATTTATTGGTCATTGGCGTGTCCTTGTCTTCTTATAAAATTTTAGTTTCTTGATATTTGGGTTATTGGATGTGGTTTGTTTCCATTGATTTATTCATTTTTTAACTTTTTGGGGCCATTTATGGCTTGCTATAAGGTGTGAGGTTCCTCGCCGTACGGTGACCCCTAGATGCTTTGTTTTGGGTCGTTTTAACCTGGATATGGGATGTTGTCTCCTTGACATTTACCCCATTCCCTTTCTTTTTCATATTCAGTAATACTTTTCTTAATGAATCGGTCAATGGTTTCGTATTAACCATATTTTAGCCATATTTTGATATATGAGAACATAAACGGGTATGTGGAATATGTTTAAAACTGGAGTTGATTTTTTAAATAAAAAGAAAGACAAAAGAGTAATAGTAAGACGAATTTAAGAAATCATCGATTTCAAAAATGATATCTAACATGAAAATAACATTGATGCTTTATGGGCCTTATTTTCGATTTATTGGATGTTTAAAAATGTCGGGGAACAGGTTTTCTCTTGCTTTAACATTGGAACATTGTGGCCTGTTTTCATTCGAAAAAAATCTACACTGATTTTTCATGAGCTACTAAATTCGTAAATGCATACTTGTAGATAAGTGAGTGTTATTTGACCAAATATTTTAAGAAATATAATAATCAGGGGGTCCTACCTAATTGGTTGGAGCAGTCCTATAATTGATTGGATACTAAAGATTTCAAAAGTTATTGAAGAAAAATCGTTTCGAAAATATCACAGAAGTTCAAAATGTAGGTCGTTGATGTTTTTCTTCAATAGCTTTCGAAATATTATATATTTTGAACAAAAATTGACTGAAAAGGGTGAATTTATTTAGTCATTGCCGAAAGGTATTTAAACGTTCTTGGTAACTTTAACTCAAACGATTTAGCTCCAGCCAAATTAGGACTTCTCCAACCAATTAGGTTGGACCCCCTGATAATTGTCTGATTTCAAGAAAGGGGAAAAACTGGTTTGACATTCGATTACCCCGTCTGCACAGATTACTTAGTTAGTGAAACTCCTCTCGAACAACTCAAAAAGGATTTTAATGAAAATTTACACAACCATGAAAAAGGAAGGACACTATATGTAGATGTGCATGAAGGAATATATTTTATTGTCCAACACTATAAAGGGGAGATAATTTAACTTTTCCTTTATTTATTAGAAATGAGGGTGCAGGGCTATTCTTTCCTGTCTTTGTAAGTCACCTATTATAATAGCCCATAATTTGTGTATATTTTGAAATACTATTACATACTATAATGTCAATAAACTCTGGGTTTTAGATGTATTATCCATTGATTCGATAGCAAACACTGGATATTTTTGACACGAATTAACCTAATTGATCGAGATAATATTGTCTGAAATTGATTTGATCAATAGATACTGATTATTTAAAACAACCTGCTAATGCAAATGTATGTCTTCGGTATTGATATTCAAGTCGATAGAAATAATATTTGCTCATTTCAACATGGAGACAATAATTTCCACTGTACTTCCGGGGTTGATGGGTATCAGAAACTCTCTAGATATATCCTTGATGTGATATAAATTGCTGTTAAACATACATTATCCCTTCTGATGCCCGACACCTGAATCGGTTTTCAGGGGCTCAGACTACAGAGCTGCCGGGCGCGTCCCCAACTGGTGGATAGGGGAATGCCCTTTCAATGAGTGGTAGTCAGGTCATAATACTATAATACGGAAAGCCTGACTGCGAAAAACCGTATTCGAACTGTGTGCAGAAACGTCACGGTCTATGAAGTATAAAGACCCCTTCTATATTTTTCTAAGAAGAGCAGAGTCACTGGGTCTCGTATAGAAGGCTAACTGGTAATTTCCTGCCCCGCCCTATTTCTCCAATCAAAACTCGTCCCTTCCACCTTGATTTCTTTCGCCTTTTATTGAAAAAAATGAAATGAATAACTTGTTCTCGTCCTGATATAGCTGAAATATTGCTCACTGAACGCTAAACTCTAATTTATCAATCAATCCCTTCTATTGCAAATGTAAGTGCACGGATAAACGGCGGAATCTACATGTGAACTGAACTATTCCGTCAAATGAATGTCAAATGTATCTATCCCTATTCTCAATATCAGACGTGCCAGATGTGTTATGCATTTACCCTGGTAAATATATTGCGACTTTTAATTGATGTTTTTATAATGAAAATAAGGAATTTACTTTATTAAAACCAAACTGTGGACAAGTTTCACACAACATCAGGATCTGATTTTTGGCCTTACAATATTTTATTTTATCTGCACTGAAGAGACAAAAGTTGTTGAAGTGACCAACTGAAGAAGTTTACTGAAATTTAAGTATTTTGTTGATTTGACATACCGGAATTGCAAGTATAGTAGAGCGTCTTGTCGATGATTTCTTCATATTTTAGGAAGAAAGGGCATATCTATCGGCAAAATATTGTAGTCCGCAGAATTGTGTTAAGAAAAAAAGTGGCCTGTGCCGTTTTTCTTTTTATTTTTTACCCAGATAAAAGCCCTCAAATAGATATACTGCTGTTGAAAGTGGTAAATAGTATACATAATCAGCAGACTCGTCCCTTAACTATAATATATATTTCCCATAAGTCGTCTACAACGTAACACAGTTCGATTGTTTCAGGGTTTTTTTTTTTCGTTGTATCCAATATAGCTTCAACATTTGTTAACGCAATTACTGATCAATTGACAAACAATACTAGAATTGGGTCTGGATCACGTGGTTTGTGGTTCTGAGAAATCGCGTAGCACATTTATTTTAGAAATATTTTTCCCGAATCCCTCTCCCGAAAAAAAGATCTTTTCACAAAACATTCGTACACTCATAGAGTCACTCCAGAAAATGCTTTCATTCAAAAATTTCGTGGGAACTATTAGCAATTCGGATACAAAAATAATGCAATATTGGTTTCCACAAGAATTAACTTGTTTTAAACAAGAACCAATTATTGTAATAGTACTACAGAAACTTGAGCTAAATTTGCCAATAAATCAAATTAAATCGTTCAGTGGGAAGACCAAATTTAATTTATTTCATATTTTTGCTCTTGACATATTTGAAGACTTTGGGAAACAATATATTCCAATTTGTGAAAATTATAGGGATGGGTTTTCTCTATTGAATAAAACAGGCAATATTATATTCGTTGCCTTAGCGTTGCGTAAATAACTAAATGACGTTGCGACATCCTTTCTCCTTAATTGGTAGTATTAAAACGCGTTTCTGATTCATTGTTTCAACTCCGTTTTAAAGAGTACTAAATACATCGGCAAACGAATATCGAAACAAAAATGATGAAGGGAGGAATTCTAAATAAAAAAAATCACGGGAATTTATACCCAACGCGAATTCAGACAGCATGACAAATACAAAACAAATAAACAAACATGAACAAGAACGCCACAAAACTAACGAACTAGCAGTGTGAACCCCTACAAAACAGAGGTATCATCAGATGTCCCGGAAGGGTAAGCATGCTCCATTGGGCACCCGTCATAAAGCTAAGTGTTGAAATATCTTTTTGGTGGCTGATTCATTAATGAGATTTTCTACCCCGCTGACAAAGCCAATAAAATATCCATGGTACGTGTTACTTCTCTAACCCTCAAAAAGTTGAAAGTTTTATAAACTTCTGTTGATCTATTTAGTATTCGGACAAAAACAATGACAAATCGGTACCAAAAACATCATCAACGAAGAAAAAACTAAAGAATTACGGTGTAAAATACAAGACACCACAAAAAAGTAAAGCACTGACATAGTGAATTCCAGTTGAAAACCGAGAGTATCATCATGTGGAAGGGTAAGCTTTATCTGCTCCACGTGTGGCTCCCTTCACACTTCCAGTAAAAAGTCTGGTTTTGTCAAGTCGGAGTTGTCAATCCGGTAATAAACGCTGGATCTACTCAAAGATGTCTATTCTCATCTGTGAAATAGAAACATTTTAGCTGTCTGTCAAATTATGGTGACGACAGTAAAATTTCTGTAGTGACAATTGCAACAGTGACTGAACATACCCTTGATGTATAAGTGTTTGAGACTGTAATTTCACTCTGTTGACAAAGTCGCTGTACAAACTACAGGCACGGCAATAACGAATGAGCTGTGAAATGAAGACTCCATATGCCGGAGATGTGGGAATATTGCTGCAAAATAGGGAAGTTCACTTTTTGGAAGTTGAATTCATCACGCCTGTCATAAGGTTTTGCTTTCAGACGTCCAGAGTTGTCAATGTAGAAGTATAGGTCCAGGTATAATGCTGATAATGATGTATCAGTGGTCTCTTTAATGTCAATATTTTACGAAAGGATATGGAGTAAATGAACATGAGATCGAAACACATATGTTAACTCCAACTGCAATAATTTTAATGAGCTGTATGGCCATTTCGGAAATTAATTCCTCAAGTTCATTTGAGTTTATGAGATGAAGGTCATCCTTAAATTGTTGATTGTTTTATGAAAAAAACATCCTCTATAAAACGGAAGCTTTTCGAAATTTAAGGACTTTAAGGCTAGCTTTTTGTCTTTTTTTCTGAATTAGCCCTTGTATGAACGTAGCTTCATACGAATAAAGAAACAAATAAGCTAAAAGTTGCGCACAATAAGTCCCTATAGTATCTCTAATGTCTGCTTGAAAACTTGTCCTCCAAATTCAGCATTGCGATGACATTCTCCTCTGTATATGTGAATCAGTGTGATGATTAACAAAATAGGCCCATCTTTACCTCTCACTAAATATGAATATCGTTTTCACCCTTTTAGAACAGAGAGACTGGTGTATTAAATCACAGAGTTCTGACTGTAGCTTATCATGTGGAAAAGTAGAATAGAGTGTAGAAAAATCAAATGTTCTGACACTGTTGCAGTGTTAGCAGTGGTTGAGTCCACTTGAATATAGATATACTAATAAGTCTTTTGAGTTTTGAGATTCCACATCTGATTCAATTTACTTGTTAAGTATATATTTCTAGGCCATCTGTGACTGCAATTAGTTTTGAAGTTAGGAGCTAAGAAAGGGGTTTTGTTGAGCATTTGGCAGACCCAGTAATTTATCTCTGTTTGTAAGGGCATTAGTGTAACTTACGTACATGAGTCGATACAAGGTAGGTTGTTGTTCTCTTCACTCAAATTGATGCCAAAAGAAGACAATGGTGATTTGTAATTGTTTAATATGTACTCCCTTGGTATAGTGGAGAGTTTGTATGTGGGATTGCTAAATGAATTGTCAATGCACGTCTCCTTCACTAAAGCAGACCAGGTTGTGCCTTCTGAAGACAAATGTGATGTTGTTTGGGCCTTTGTCAACTGGTAAAATAACATAATTGTCATGGAGAAAGGACAATGGTTTGTCGACATTGGGATACTCGAAAATGCTTTTTGAATTGAGCCCATGGTTGTCTTAAGGCGCCTCATTTGATCTACAATTAATGACATAATGGACCTGATCCAGTCGGACAGTGTTTCAACCTTTTCCCTCTCCCTCTTAGCCCATTGTTTGGCATATTCCTCAACTGCGTCTAGTTTTATTTTTGAGTTATGTTTCCAATTGATGGGTTGGGGTTCACGATGTTTTGGACCCTTTTGTTTACGATGTTCAGGTCCCAAGTTATAACGTGATCAGTGGGAATGTACTTAAATGGCGAATGGAGACAAGAGCTATCAGATGGCTTGTTTTGATGTCATCAATTTGGATATCAATTGAAAAGTAATCAACCTCATATTTTTGCACTATATTGTCATATACTATATACAAGAAAGCTCATATTCATAATTAAACAGAAAAAAAACTTCTGTAATACCAAATTATGATTCGTAATTTGAAATTGATACAAATATGTCAGTTAACATTTTAACTGCAATTTTTAAAGCTGTTTAAAGCTAAGAAATCAAGAAAAACACTGCATTTGTTACCATAATTGTGACTACAAAGACAAACTTGAGTTTTAAAACAATATCTCAAAGTTCTCAACCTTATGTACAAATTGTATAACAATTGCAAATTATGTTAACCAAAATTTCTACTTTCTTGTTGAATGAGTGAACTTTGAAGGGATCAGCTCTTCAAATCCATCTAATAGTGTAAATTTAAACATCTTTTATATTTTTCGCTGTCCCTTAATTTAATAAGGTATTTAATATTTTTGGTATCCTAATTAAATTTTGACACTATAAAAGATAGTTCATAGTATAAACACATTTATTTGCAAAATAAATTTGCGCAAAAGATTAATACTGGACAGAAGTGATATTAAATACCAATGACGCCTTCTCTGTTACAAGTTTGTCCTCTCTGTTACAAATAATTTAAAGGATTTCTGCACAATACATGCAGGTGTAACAAAATTATGCAAAAATGATACCTGCAGACGTAACAATTCCAGGCTGTGGGCAAAAAAAGGTGCATATCAAACCAAAACAGTAATATACACACTGGTTATTAGATTACAACGTGAAAAAACATGCATGTATATTGGGATATTCAGAAGAATTATGTCAAAGGTAAGGCTAACTATAAAGTCATCAAAAATTATTTTGTATCCTTTTTATGTGGTATAATTAACCCTGTCCTCGGCGGATCCAGCCTCTGAAAAAAGGGTCCCAATGAGGTTCTAGAAAAAAAAACGGGGTTGCAGGCCATTTTTTACCATTTTTTTGACAGTTTTGGCTAAAATTTGCATGAAATTTAATTCTTTTCCAAAAAAGGTGGGAATCTAACCACCTGACCCCCTCTAGATCTGCCATGCAGATGAGCTCTAAATTTCGTTTTAGTCAACTTCGACTAAAATTAATCGGTTTCACGTAAAATTTGTTAAGTTCTGTTGTTTTTAGTCATGTTAACATTCTCTAACAGGACCAAATTAAAAATAAACTCAAACCGTTCTAGTACAATTTCACGAGAACTCTGTTGATTTTTTTTCACTCTACAACAGAGGGTGTTAATTTGACTGGATTGTCACTTTTGGGCTTTCCAAAAAAGCCTCCATGGCTAAACCCAAAACCAGCATTTAATTTCGAACTACGAAAATATAAAAAAAAAATCTGACACTAATCCTCTGGTTATCCAGCAGGAGTTTGCAAGAATTAAATCTGAACACCCCGAATATTTGCCTATATACACAGATGGATCTAAGGATGGAGACAGGGTGGCCTGTGCAGCTGTCTTCGGAGACCGAGCAGCAACTCTCCGACTACCATCCTCAAGTTCCATATTTACTGCTGAAGCCAACGCTATTTACTTAGCACTCAAATTTGTTGCTTCATCGCGGAAAAGTAAGTTCTTGATTTGTTCTGATTCTCTCTCATGCCTATTGTCAATTGAAAGTCGAAAGGCAAAACACCCAGTTATTCTTAAGGTTGTTGAGTTCTACAAGTCACTTGTTGGTTTAGGCAAAGAAGTCATTTATACTTGGATCCCTAGTCATGTAGGGGTCTGTTGACCAGGAGGCAAAGGATGCATTAGATGATGAGGTGGCGGATTGTCCAGTGCCTTACACTTATTGAAGCCTCTTATAAGTAAATACATCCAAAAAATATGGCAAGACAGGTGGGACTTGCAAATAAATAATAAATTGCACGGTATACAATCAGAAGTTGGTAAACTTGTTAGTTCCTCTAGAAAAAATCGGAAGGAGCAAGTTATTTTGACAAGGTGTCGAATAGGGCATACAAGAACAACTCATGGTTACATTCTAAATGGTGAAGACCGACCTGAGTGTATTCCGTGTAATAGTGCTTACACAATACAACATATTTTACTTGACTGTGTCGATGTTGCCGACATACGTCGCACATTTTATACAGCTGATTCTCTTAAAGATTTATTTACAAACGTCGCAGGCGACAAAATTATTCAATTTTTAAAAGCTGTCAATTTGTATAGTAAAATATAAGTTTATATTATCCAAGTTTTAAATTTAATTAAATCTGATATATTTACCGTACGATTTTATCTTTTAAAAGTTGTTTAATCTGTATATAGCCATACGTTTTATATGACTGTTTTAGTTATATATTCATAATATCATCAACTGTTCACGCCACGATATAGCTGAAATACTGCTGAAGTTGGCGTTAAATAACAATCAATCAATCAATCAATCAATCCTCTGCAAAGGTAACCACTAAGCATCACCTTTTTAAAGGGGTCAGAGGGTCCTGCCTTTTGTGAATTAGGTTGTGTAGGATGCTTATTGTGATCAAACCGACATCCTATATCCAAGGTACTGTAAGTTAGATTTCTCCTTATGTCGAATTCTAGTAGCTAGTTCAAAGGCGACGATGATCTGTTTTGCACTGATCACATATTCTTTTACAGTCAAAGGAAGAAAGAAAGAAAATGCCCCGAAAAAATCTGAGCGAAGGAATACAATTCTTGTGTGTTAAACATAAATGGATAATATATATTTTACGAAAGGATTTGGAGTAAATGAACATGAGACCATAACACATATGTTAACTCCAAATGCAATTAATTTTAATGAGCCGTATGGCCATATAAGTATGGTAAGGTAGCAGCTGCAAAATGTATATTTGCGAATTCCGAACAGTGATGATAAGAATGCATCTTTTGAAAGCTTTTTGCATCGGAAAATCCAACTGGGTGGTAAGCTGGAATCGAATCCATACCTCGAGCGTACGGCACCATCCGGTGAAATATAGTTTATTTTTATCCGTTAAAACATAATTTTTGTTTTTAGTTTATAAAGGGAATATATTTATATATGTAAATAATATTTAAAAAGTTTATAAAGGGAATATATTTATATTTGTAAATAATATTTAAGAAGTTATCACAACTTCAAATGCAGAAATAACAATAAAAATAAATAATTTGAATGGCATACCCCAAATTAGACGAAAGAAGCAAATTAAAACTACACTCCTTCTATACAATTTGTTTTCGTGAAAGACTGTTATAGAATTCCATTCACAATCCCTGAGGAATATAAAATGTTTCTGAAATTCAATGTTCATTTCATTATTTATTGGTCTTGAAATAAATAGATCGTAAATTTATTCATGGTGACACTAAAATAAATTTCAATTTGAAAGTTCATTTCATGCGTGTTTAAAATAAAAGGTAACATAAAACACCTACAATGGCCGAAAATCACAATCGCATGCCACAATCCACAAGAGAACTGCACAAGAAAAAACATAAATAAAAGACAAACATAAACAACGTAAGGGGCTAGGGATAGCTTGACTTGGTTACGGCACTATCAAAAGCTAGCGGTAGGGTAATACCGGTTTATGGGTACGTAAACCTCCCCTTTCTCTATCCCGTTTCCCTACATATATAGTTTAATAAGCATACAAATAAAACCAAATGCATGTAGACTACTAAATCCATGACCACTATCTATTAAAACAACTGATTCGGTACAAATCGTCTCTTGTACAATTAAGTGAGTCTCTGGTTCCCCTTGTCGACAAGGATTTCACTACCGTGAAGGGAAATATATTTGGTTTTCAGGGAGCTAAGTTATTATCCGAGCAATACTAACACATATATTATGTCTTCTTGTATAGAAATGTTATTCCTCATAGAGCCGAAAAGAGACGGAATTTTATCCATTTGTGCAATAAGAATGAAAGAAAATTATGAAAATTTTGGGAAAAGTTTTGAAAAAAAATAATGAAAAGGCAAGGAATTGCTATGCAATAAAAAAAAATCGGAGAAAGGGAAGATTTACAACCAAAGTCTAAGTAAAAAGTAAAATCCCTTAATCCAAGAAACTGATAATTACGACAGCTTATGACTACTTCGTTAAAATGTCAGTTGCATTTGTATGTTCCTCGCGAAAGCAAACGAATATGAAGAATGTTTAGTAAGACAAACGAAGAAAATGAAATAAAGAACACTTGATAAAAATTCTTCTCTTCTGGTGCACTATTTTTATTATTCACCAACCCAGTAATCAGTTCTTCGGTGCTGACCCTGAAACCGATTGATTTTGAAACTTGCAATATCTTAATTTCTGAAATTTTGTTCAAAATTGCAAGGAGTATCTCCCTCGTACAAAGCCTGAATTTGGCTTCCTATTTAGATCTCATTCGTAATTTGTTCTCTATCAACATTTTATAGTTAATGGCTACCCCAATTTTTTTTCTGACCTGCTCTGAAGAGACAGAAGTTATCGAAATGGCCATCAACAAAAACTAAAGTAAGTGAGAACCGAACCGTCAGTCTGAAAAGAACAATCCAAGGACAATAGGGTCTGTAAGTCTCGTCATGTGACACCGAGAAATCACGATAAAATTTAAATTTTAAAACATTTCCCGCCAGATTATGACGTTGCGGGATTGTGACGTCCAAATTTGTTGCTTGAAACGTCATATGTTTCTGTTAAAAATGCAACTTCCGGGTACAATTTATGTACACGGAAGTTCAAAAATTGAGCGAGACTTACAGACCCTATGGCAACGTCGGAAAAACGAAGAAACGAAGACATAACATGAGCACGACACAGAAAAGAAAATGAAGACACGCACATATACAAAAATGAACAACACGGACCCAATAAAAACCATGGGTGAGATCAGGTGCACCGGTAGAGTACGCATCTCCTGCTTCTTATAAGACACCCGCCGTGTTATACATGTCAACTCCGGTAGTAAAGTCAAATCCGGTGGAGGAAAATCAAACTTTAGTGGCAAAGAGAAAGATCTGTTGTCATCTGGGAAACAGATATCTCATAGCGGTCCACCAGATAGTGATGTCGACCGTAAAACTTCTGTAGTGATGACCTCAAGTTATGGGCAACATACCCTTGCTTAAGTAGCCTATTTGTAAGCAACCGAGCTCTATCAAGGTAGTCACTGCCCTTGAGTAGCGAATGAGTTGGGAGATGTAAACTCCGTATGCTGGTGCTTTTGGAATGTTGCTACAAAGAAACGGGAAGTTGACTATTGGAAAAGTGAAGTCATCGCGTTTGTCGTATAGCCTAGTTTGTAGTGTACCTCTTTTGTCAATATCAAGATGAAGGTCAAGGAACGAGGCTGATGTGGAAGTATCTGTAGTATCCTTAATTTCTAGCTCTTTTGGATGGATAAGATGAAGAAAATCACCAAAGCGAGGATTGTTTAGTGATAAAATATCATCTATATAACGGAAGCTGAAATTAAAGGACTGGGCCAGTTTTATCTTTATTTTTAAGAAGCCCTTCGATGAATTCAGCTTCATATGAGTGGAGAAATAGATCGGCTAAAAGAGGTGCACAGTAACAGTAAATTTACAGTAACTTCAATATTTAGTCATTTACAATTTATTGACAAACAAAAGTCTTGAAACAACAAAACATAATGGGAAATTCGAAACGATAAATGAAAACAGGTACAAAAGGACACAACAGAACGATCAACATAAGGGGTAATTATTGCCAAAAAAGCACTAGCAGTTTGAACCTCCAACAAATCGAGAGGGTAACAAAATGTGCTAAGAAAAGAATGATTTGCCCATGGGTGACATCCGTCCTCGATATCCGCCATGCTGACAATGAAAAGTTAAGTTTAAAGTCAAATTCGGTATATGTCTGTCCGGAAAAAACTATATGTATACTAAAAAGGACTGTATTTTCGTTCGTGTAAGAAAAAACATAGCGACACAAAAATATAGATACATCTTAGACCAAGGAACACATGAAAACAATTAGTACCACTTGTTACACAAGAGATCATTGTACAACATTCCAAGACGATCTTACATTAACAGATTATACAGTTCTTCACTGGGTCAAATCAACAATTCTCTGTGATAACGATTTTTGATTGAGTAATTACTTTTGTTGACAATTATGACACTTTTTTAATTGTACAGCGTAATAATTCTGGGAATCAATTATGAACAAATTCATGACCAATATTGCGAAAGACATATAGGATTTATAGAAATCATCTAATAAAATATTTAATCATTAATTATTCCGGATAATTCTGCTTTTATTGACTCTTTTGATAAATGGTGGATTATTTTGTTTTGTACATCGTAAATATGTAAGTATTCATTAAATCTATATTAGATCAAAATTTCTATATTTGAATTTACCACCCTTATGAATGAAAATTGAATGAAAAGTTATGTATCTAGAACCCTTTGCATTTTCTGTAGTACTGTATATAATCTTCTGGCTTGTCTGATTCTAGCCTACACGGGTAGTCTTGTTGTCTTGTTGTCTAAATACGCGTACCCATAAGCTTGGTTCCTTCGGCCCTTAACTGTGGGATGATCGGGTCAGCATTGTCGTAGTCGATTTAATATTATGCATCAAATATTATTACTGGAGACATAATTTGTTTCATATGTAAACGTTTTTAAACATTTTGGATTTGTATATTTCTCTTCGTGTTTTACGTCCAGGATAATGTATGGTTTCATTCATATTTGCATAAACAAAACAGTTGTTCATTCATTTATGCATGATTTAATAAATATGATTGTTGAACATTCTGCACCGAAGTGACATATAGTGTGGCTATAAGTAGAAGTGTAAAACTACTGTAATTTCGGTGTTTTGTTATTTTTTCTAACTTTCTCGGTCTATTTTTACTTTTTTCCAAATTATTTGTAATTGCTCATCTGTTCGTTGTACCCACAGAGTTGAATACATGCGTGTTAACAGAAAGATGAAATCGGAGATAAAATGTGTAAAACTTTGCTACTGTGCCCCAAAATTGTGAAACTATATTTTGTGACTGATTATTTCTAAAAATGGCATCAGTCTTTCATACAAAAGAACGTTCTCCTGTATAGTGTGTCTTGTGTTGGTTTTTGTCCAAAATTTGTCTTAATTATTTTTGTGGCTGAATATCTTTTTAAAAAAATGATATCAGTCTTTCATACAAAAGAACTTTCTCACGTATAGTATGTCTCGTGTTGGTTTTTTGGCCTAAATTGTGCTAAGTATTTTATGACTGACTATCGAAAAAACGTCATCAGTCTTTCAAAGAACTTTTTCCCTATAATATGTCTTGTGTTGGTTTTTGGTTATTAGTGAATCCCGTTCATCCCACAACCATGGTCAGTAGAGAACAGCTGAAGTCGATTTGTTACTATTCGTTTCTATTTGCTTAAACTTAACGACCTTGTCTATGTAATTTATTGTTAAGAATTGTATGTCTGCAAAGAAGCAATTCATTGTGGAAATAATTCATAGGTGTATCTACATGTATCGTGTTTTACCAAGCCAATTCCTTTTTTTCAGTTTAAATGAAAGGCCTGTATAAATTTAAAGATTTTGATATTTATCTTTCCGTTCTTAAAACGAGTACTGAAAAAACACACATTGACCGGTTATCAAATTTTGACAATATTGAAATTTCTCATTTAAATTTAAGGTCAAATAAAATTCTAAGATTTTGGCTCTCAAAATGAATAAATAAAAATATAGAGATGTGAAGATCTGGCGCTATGATATGATCCATTTTCATTTTCTAATCAATTTTAAAACAATATAAATCAAGGGAGGTTTAAACTTCACATATCAGTTCGTAGTATTCTAGGACTATAGGAAGTTTTGAAGTATTGAGATAAAGTGACTCATATTTCAAAGTTATTTAACCTGATTCTATTCCTCGAAAATAATGCAGTTGATCAAAGCTATTCTCTATATGACAATTTTTTGTCATATTTACAAAATGTAGGAAAAGCCATGACTTCAAAACATTTAAACAAATCAGCTACAGAGAAGCTTTAAAGTTTTGTGTTTAACAGGTGTAGTTTTAATAGTTGACCTTTGAAAGTTTCAGATATATAATTTGAACGTATAATATCCTTATTCATTTTTTTTTATTTTTCTTTCAACCTCTTATTTATCAATCCCATGGACAAATAAATTACATTTCATGAATATTCATTTGAATTCCGTCAGTTTGATGAGTGAACATCGATCATGTGGCATATCAATGTGAAGTTGCAATTCCCATGAAACACATTTGACCAAGTGTTCACGTGGCGGATGAATTTGTAAAAATAAAATCCCAATGTACATGCTGTACTTCCCTGTAAATAAAGTTGATTTTTATATTTCGGGTTTAAAATGTAATTATAAGAATTGAATGCATTATTTTGAAGTTTCATAGGGACTATGAAAGGGTTGACCGGGCGCACATTTTCAACACGAAGCGCTACCGCGCTTCATTAAAAATGTGCTTCGGTCAACCCTTTCATATCCCAATGAAACTTCAAAATAATGCATTCAATTCTTAATTATCCATTCAGGCACTGACTTTCACACAATATTGTGTGTGTTCATGATAATACTCGCCATAACGGAAACCAATTATAGACAATCTGTGTGGAGAAACGCCACACTACAGACAGATTAAAGACCCCTTATAACTTTGTCGATAAAAGTATTAAGTATTTGCATTATATATCGACGACATAGCCATCTTCATCGGATGCCAAAAAAATCTTGTTTGCATCCGATTAAGACGGCTGTGTCGTCGAAATTATAATGGAAAAATTTTATTCAACATTATTATATTATTCTCCATGACGAAAATTTTATATTTCATCTCGATAAAAGAGTAGACACACTTGAGTCTTGTTGTTGGTCATATAAAAGGCAAACTATATCCTGCTCTTACCCATTTCTCTTCATTTCAAATAAAAAATCAAAATTCGTGTAACCGATTGTCCCATCTACCGTATTACTTTTTTGTAAGTGTTTGAATTGATTAATTGAATTGTTCTCGTCATGAAATAGCTGAAATACTGCACACTGGTAGTTTAACTCGATCTAATCAATCAATTTCATGACAAAGTGCTCCTTTTCTTGGTGTTTGGTTCAGGCTGTCGACTTTCAGTTTTGAGAGCCATACGTGTTAAAGCTCTTGGCGCCAAAAAGTGTTCTTCAACACCACGATATTTTCATCGCTTTGTTCAAAATAAAAATGCTTTTTGCACAGATCAATATCGGAAATTCACTAACAAATGTACTTGACGTACAGGAGTGCAATCTGGTCTGACACGAGCAGAAAACCAAATAACAAGTTAATGGGGTTCGAGTTGGACATCAAAATTCCTTTCTATTATCATTGGCAGAAATTCAGTGCGATTCATAATTTCTGTCCTGAATGCTATAGTGTTTGCAGTATATACATTTTGTATGATTTGTTCTCTCGAGACAGTGTTTCGTCTTGAAATTTATTAGTAGCTGTGAAATGAAATTAACATTGTCAATAGGATGAAAATGTCATTTATAATATATTTCATGTAACATTTATATGACATTCGTGAATATTTTATATCCATATGGAGGAAGAAACCTGTCTCACACGTGATGACAAATTGTCGTTAATTGCGGTATAATTGATAAATAATGAGGGGGAGAGTATTGTTAATTTACTCAATATGAGGATTATGCCGAGAATTGATAATATACAGACACCATAGCACAATCAATTGATATGTTAATCATATAATCATATTTTCCGGTAATTGAATTAACTATCATGCAATACACAAAATGTATATGTGGTAGAGTTGGCATTCACAATAACAGCGAATCGAATTAAAACATTACAAACACTTGGAAGTGGCAGTTTAATTAGGAATTTTTGAGGGTGTTACCAATGTTAAGATAATTAAGGAAATCGGGATAAAACTTTTCAGGCCGGGAAGTAGTTCACAAACATTGTCTCCCCTGTAAATTTGTATACCTGTCATCTCCTCAAATAAACAAAAGTATAATGAAACAGCAACAGTTAAAAAAAGGTAAAAATTCTGACATTTGCGGTATTTTTTACATTTCTCATACTATGTATCTCATGCTGCAACAATCGTTGTATGGTACAGATATATGAGAAATATATTAATGTCGTTGATTAATTTTAAAACCAATCTTATCTGATAGTGAAAACTGTATGGACGCATTTCAATTGGACGGATTTTTGAAATGCCAGTATTTTCAATTGGGCGTTTTTTAGTTTTGCAACTGGGCAGAGAGGTTTTAGAAGTAAAATAAAAATTTCATAGTCTGTGGTGAAAAGACATTGCAAGAAACAGGGCTCATTTTAGTCTGCTTTTTTTAAACGGTGCTTGTGTGTAATTTGATTTCTATTTTATCAAATGCATGTTATCATAAGATTGCGTATGTCACATAAAGTAAAAATTTGTCATTACAATTTTGTTTCTGAGAGTTTTCTATGGAACGCCCATAACTGCCCTCTTCGTTTGATAATTTTGAACCTCAATATTGAAGAAAAACACTTAAAACGGCGGTAATATCAAATAACTGAAAAAAAAACACATGAAAATCTGCATAGCTGTGACTACAGTTCTGCCTTGCTAAAGTGCATTTGGTTTTATCCGCCTACTTGAAAAAGTAAATCCGCCCACTTGCATATTTTTTTCTGCCCAATTGAAAAAAAAATTTCCGCCCAGTTGAAATACAAATCCGCCCAATTGAAAAAACTACCAACTGTATGATAATAAAGAAAAAAATCTAGCCACCCTCAAAGGGCATGGGCGGAAACAAATTCAGGAATATTATTAAATATATTATGCATCGAATAAATCATATGTAATTGATTTCTTCATATGGCCTTTTTCAGGATCCACTTTTTTCAAGTAGTGAGAAAATGGACTTTTCATTATATTTTTAGCTCGCGAGTGATTTGTACTCTCTGTGAAATAAATATATGGGGCAATTAAAGGAGCATGTATTACTTGTAGGGACCGACCATTTAACCTGAAAAGGGGGGGGGTATTTTTTTTTCTGGACAGAAAATTTTTTTCACGCTTTGCGCGAATTTTTTTTTTTTCATGTGTATCAACAAAATATTTTTTTTTTTCAAAATCAACATTATTTTTTGGGAAGAAAGTCTCCTTCAGAAATTTTTTTTTATCATTTTGGCAGCCCAAATATTTTTTTCACATAAAATCAGCTCCAAAATGTTTTTTAGAAAAAAAACCATTCAAGTTAAATGGTCGGTCCCTTAGTATTTTCACTCCGTGAAATATCAATATTTTCAGATACGTTTCATTCATAAGGGTGGTTACTATTTGGTACTCTTTTAGGGTGATTTGTTAACAGCTTCGTTTTTATACAAAGCTGATTACTGAAAGAAACCTCAGAACGAATGAATGGGTAATAAAATTCGATCGTGTTTGAACTTTTATTCTGGAGAAGGACATAAAAAAATTACGCATGGATTAACGGGGATATTGGCAATCCGTATACAAATTTTGGTCAAAATCTAAAAATGGTCTTTTTGGGGATCCACTTTGAAAGACAGTCATTAAATTGATCTTTTGTGCCGATTTGTGCATTGTATGTGCATCTATACGTTCGCCTGCGACAATCTACGTTGTTTTCATATAAATTCAAAATAAAGGAATGAAAGATATTAGTATAATTTTCATTGGAAATAACGTTTATAATTATGCATTTACGGTAAACAATCCAAAAGTAACACTTCTACCTCATTTAACCGAGAGCTCAATTTCTATTGTTCTATTTCAACCACTTCCCCGCCTGATTAAAAAATAGGATGGTCAGTAGTGTGTGGGTGTCACAATCCTGTACATTTTATCTTTTCCACAATTATCACATTCAGTGTTAGTGCTTATGTATAAAATACATGAAAAACCGAAATTGTAGTACATATTAGTTCTGCAGGAGGCCATTTCAACAACTTGTGTGGCTTTAGTGTAGATAAAATCAAATTCAATTGAAAACCAGAAATCCAAATATGTCAAAAGTAGAGTACAAATAACCTTATAGACCCAAATGGAACGCAAAAAATGGCAAAAGACAGAGCTCTGTACGAGAGAGATACTCTTTATGTTTATCAAATTTTTTAAGTTTAGATATTATTATTTTTGAAAATGTTAGTTTTCAGGCCAGTACCCAAGTACTAGACTATTGGGCTGGTGAAACCGCCTTGGGGCCAAATGATTTCAGCATTTCTTCGTTCTGCACACATAGCTTAAACATCAATATATTAACATAAGATAATACTGTTGAAAGTCCCTATCCATGAAATGGATAATAGGCTTTAAGTGCATCCGATTTGAAGATTTTTAGGCTTTACGTGCATCCGACTTGAAGATTTTTAAGCTTTACGTGCATCCGATTTGAAGATTTCAAGGCTTTACGTGCATCAGATTTGAAGATATTTAGGCTTTACGTACATCCGATTTGAAGATTTTTAGGCTTTACGTGCATCCGATTTGAAGATTTTTAGGCTTTACGTGCATCCGATTTGAAGATTTCACTCCTTGTGTCCACAAATATGAATAAGTGAGGTATCAAAATACAAGATATTACTAGCCAGTCATGTTAGGTTTGTATAAAATCGGCATGATTTGAATTATTTAGTCATGCATGGAGTAAAAAAAACTTTGAAAACTCATAAAATTGCATAATTTTAAATTATCAGCGATTCTTCAAAGGATGTGATTCATACAAACGCGAATTCTTAATGTCTGGTGCATTTTCTTAGACTCTAAATGGATTCCGGATGAGAGATGTGATTACAATCTCTGAATTTTCCTCGTAAAAGATCGTTTGAAAACGACCAGGAGATACATTTTAGGCATCAATCAATCGATTTTTGTGGTAATCGCTTCCCTTGTTCCATCGGTATTCTACTGCCGTTGTTTCATTTAAGGACATGGACAACAAATTCCGTATTCAACTTGTTGACTTAAGAATTCCTCCTATTTTTGTAGTTATGTAGTTATGTCTTAAATGCGGAAATTTCAAGACAAGAGCTGTCGAGTGTTTGAAGGCGAATGCTCTGTCACATGTACGTTGTCGTGTCATAGCTCAATGACAAATGTGTCTCAAAATTAGATGAAATAAATAAAAATATTTTGATATGTTTTTGGAGGTTTTGTTTGTATGTTTGCTTTTTTTTATTGGGGTTATTTGTCTGTTTGTTTGTTATATGGTTTTTGTTTTTTTTAATTTTGTTTTATGGCATTTTTTGCTTTGTGTTATGAAAGCTTGATATTGCTATAATAATGAAATAAATATCATATTTCTTAACTGAATTCAAGTAAATGTTACAGGCATCTATTTATCTGTGGTTGTATTAAGCCCATTTTAAGACCTCTCTATTTTAGGGTAGTAAGACCATGATACGAAAAGCTTGCCGGCCTACCAATGTACACAATAAGAATAATATTCACGCTCCATTCAGTATAAAGACCCTTTCTATATTTTTCGATACAAAGGCTCGGAATCGCTGTAACATTTTTTTTTTTTCATTTCAAGAAGCAATGTTGCCCCGCCTATTTCATACCCTCCTATTCTTTGTTGAATGTTTTAAATAGATCAACTTTTTCTCGTACTTATATAGCTGAAATACTGCTAACTAGCAAATCAATCATTCAGCCAATCAATCCAATAGGCCCCTCTTCAAAAAGCCCATAGGTTTGCTTGACCCCTAGTCAGCCTCTTTTATTATAAAATAACCCTTCGGTACACGTGGGAGTTACCGTATGTCGATTTCCTATATGCCGGAAATCAACAGTTTCCCCGACAATTTCTTAAACCCATTTTAATTGCATTATTTGTAACGCATTCGTTTGGCTTGAATGTAATTTATCACAACAAAGATGCTATTAAATGGTGTAAAATCTTTCTGTTTTACACTAAACAACGACTATGCAGCTCTATAACTTATTTTATGACCAACGGAATGTCGTATTTCATCGACCGATGGTGTGTTTTATGTATTTAATATTGATAAACTGCATAACAAGTGACTTTGTAATGTGAAGTAAAAGGAATTCTTACAAATAATCAATAGCATGAGTCAGATAATGTGTAAGTAAGGTCATTTTCCACAGATTAGGGTAAAACTACTTATACATTGTATATTTATATAGATCTATACCGTTCATTGAAGATCTTATGGTGGCTTTGAGTTGTTATTACTCCCCTTTGAGTCGTTGTCTCTTTGACACATTCCCCGTTTCCCTTCTTTTTTCTATATCCTTTCTACGACGTTTTTATTACGTCAAACATTACCAACTAGAGGTATTTTGATAATCACCGACGTTTAATTTGTAGATCAACACCAACAGGAAGTTCAAAAAGCCAGTTTTCTGTTCTCAAGTCTCGTGAATTTGTTCATGGTATTACATTACAAAACTAGATGTTGTCGGAAACCTACCACAGCTATCCCCGCACCCCCTGTTTTACACAGAAAACAGTTGTTATACACCCTGGGCATAATTTTTTCATTATTTTTGAATTCTACATATTAATAGTCGTTATTGTTACCAAAAGAATTCTACGATATATGGTTGCTAAGTAGAATTCCAAAAAATAACTGGTCTTTGAGACTTTCCGGCAATTTACCAAGATTGGAATCAATATTTTTGAAATCCGCATGTTGAAAATGTTTGCCATAAACTACACAAACAATTCAAGTACAGTTGCTAGGTAGAAATAAAAAAAAAATAGTGGTCTTCTAGACTTTCAGGAAATTTGCCAAAATTGGAATCAAATATTTTTGAAATCCAATTGATGTAATTGTTTGTCCTAAACAACACAAACAATTTAAGTATGGTTGCTAGATAGAATTAAAAAAAAATGGTGGTCTTTGAGACTGTCAGGAAATTTACCAAATTGGAATCAAATATTTTTGAAATCCAATTGATGAAAATGTTTGTCCTAAACTACACAAACA